>JBBPBX010016206.1:0-11850 GCA_038048925.1 Garcialebias charrua | reverse complement strand
ATTATTATTATATATTATTATACCATACCATACCATACCATTTTATTTATAAAATTATTATTAACTGCATTTCCTAACTGGTTCATCTCTGTTCACTCTATACATTTTCCATACTACTGTATTTAATTTGATTGATTGATTTTATTTATTTTGTGTGTGTTGTTTGCTTTAATTTTGTGAGTTTATTGTTTTATAATTCTGTACAGCACTTTGAGCTGCTTTTAGTATGAAGGGTGCTTTATAAATAAAATGGATTGATTGATTGATTGATTGATTGATTGATAAAGAGGGGGAGTGGTGTCGCAGAGGTTAGATAAGGCGAGCTTATGATTGGAAGGTCACCAGTTCAACTCCCCAAACCGACAACATCAAAATGTGGGTGGGAAATGTGAAACACCCACACCTGCCTCCACCCTAATTGCCCCACTCTGGACCCTTAAGAAGGCCCTTAACCACCACGATCTGCTCTCCTGTGTACCCTAGATAGCAGCTCTCTGCTCCATACAGAGGGCTCTGGTAGCTCGGTGGTCTGTGGTTGTATCAGGAAGGGTGTCCAGCGTAAAAGCAATCACCAAGACTTCGTGCAAGCCAGTTCACTGTGGCAATTCCTAAAGAAGGGTGCTGCCGAAAGAAGAAGAGAAAACATTTTTAGAAAGTGTGTTAACCTTGGGGTTCAGGTACACTACTGAGCTGTGGGAAGAATCCTCCATCTCCATGGTTCGTGGAGTCCTGGGCCCCAATTTTATTATACAACCTAGACACTTACTTATAACATTCTCACAACACATGCATATATAGGATCTGGAGTGGGCACATGGTGGCACATAGGTGGTGGGATGTATTATCATTCTCACCTCCGGGAACTGTATCCACTCTCATTCTTTTTTTTTGTTGTTCAAGAGTTCCAGCAGGCAAGGGCACACCCCACCAGGGGGCCACATGGTAGGAGCACAACACCAAGTAGCCTCAGATGTATCAGAGAGGGGGCAGCCTTGTCCCAGCCTGACAATTAAACATTCATATACAGACACACTCACTAAGACCCACCCTCATCCTCAATCATACAAATACAAACAATAACGACACGTTCCATTCATAATCCCGATGCACACTCTATTTGTGACAGATTATTTTTTGAATACCATGATTACCCGAGTGTTTGTTCCTTTTTTTTTCCATATCTGATGTTGGTGGCGCGGTTTCATACTGCTGCGACTTTCCGTGCATGCGTCCCTCTTCAGATGGTGCGTGCGCTAATTGCAGAACTTTGTACCTCAGTGCAAATTTACCAAATAAAGATATATTCTATTCTATATTCTATATTCTATACCCCCCAGGTCTAAGACATGTACCTGCCCCCTACATGGGGCAGCCCGTACCCAAACCCAGGAGGTAGGCCCATTCATTCTGGGGTAGAGAGTAGCCGACATCCAAGATTCGGCCCAACCGGCGCCCTGCCGGTAGGACAGGACACCCGAGCCCAAGCAGCCCCAGGGAGAGCGTAATGCCAGCCCCGCCTACCGCGAACCCTCAGGCCCCGAACCCTCCCACAGTCCAGGACAACACCCGACGGCCTGCCATCTTACCGGACTCCACCCCCAGAATGGCCACCAGGGAACCAGGGGGTTAATTTTTTTTTTAACAAACCTAGACCCCGACACACACACCCCTGTCCCCAAATGTGATGTTGATGTGTGTTGTTGTAAAGTGCACTTAAAAAAGGGAAAGAGAAGGAGCAAAGGCTGACATAATGCCAGTTTCCCCTCCACCCCAACTCTAATCCAAGCCCTTACTGTTTAAATGCATAATTGTGAGTGAGCATAGGCACAGGAAGCGAGAGTGGTGTCATCTCGCCACCCATAACCAAAGTGCTCGTCCCAAATTCCTATATGTGAATTTTATGAGGATGTTTATGAGTGAATGTCTAAGGTGTATAATAAAATTGAGTCCCAGGTGGTTCTGCACAACAGAGATGTAAAAACGTTGCAGCACACCCGAGTCTCAAAATCCCTACATGTATTAATTTGAAATGAAGAGGGCGGAGGTGCGCGGTGAGGAATGGGGAGAAAATAACTGCAGGAACAAATGCTCCCGCAGCGAGTCAGCTCCCCCGCTGACCCTACATACCCCCTAGTTTGCCAAAATCCACCCAAGGAGCGAGGCCAAAACACCTTTCCGACCGCCATGCCCATTAAGCTCCAGACCAGAGAGGAACAGGGCCATGAGGGCCGCCAGCAGCAGGACCATCAGCCCACACCCACCAGGGCCGCAAAGACCCCTATGAACCGTAGTCAGTCCGCCGCCCAAGAGGATACAAAATCCCACATGGACGACACGGCCAAGAGCCCCCGCCCAACCACAGAGAGAGCCAGGGAGCACCGGAAGCGTGCCCCCACCATAGAAAAGGGCCAGCCAACCGGCCAAGCATAGTCCCAGACCGTCATCAAGGACATCCACCCAGTCCCCACCCCAGAAGAAATACTACACCCACCCTTCATACTAACAACTGTCAGAACATATAACACACTAGACACCCAGGCTGGGTCACACTGCCCCCTCCCATGGGCCACCAGGCACGCCTCCAAACCCCCAACCCCCCAGCCCACGAACCCCCAACCCACCAGCGAGCCGAGGGCCCCCCGGCCAGCGTCGACACCAGAGCGCAGGCCAGCCCAAGCCAGGCGACCCGCCCGCCAGAGCCCAAGATCCCCCACCCCCACCAGGGCCAAGCCCGGGGACGACACGTCCCCAGACTCCCAAGCCCCCGGCGCCCACCCCGAAACCACCCCAGCCCAGCTGGGCCACCGACCGGCGACCCATGACCGCCGCCACAGACCACCCGAGGCCCCGCATGCAGCCCCCAGCAGACATCCACCAGAACCACCCAGGTCCTCCCCAGGTTGAAGGCAGGGCCCTCCCCGCCCAAACAGCCCCAACCCCCGCGTCCCAAACCCCGACACCCCCCCATCAGCCCCAGTGCCTCACAAGGCTAGACCCCAGACCCCCCACCCCCACTATGTAACGGAGCCGATCAAAGAATGCCAAAGAAATTGATCCGATGTGTCGGCAGATGCTGTTTCAAGACTAATATGATCTAACAGAAGATTTTTATACTGATTAATGCTAAGATTATTTTTATTTTTCCAATTTAAGAGTATAGTTTTCTTTGCGATGCATAAGGCAGTGAAGATCACACGAGATTTATTTTTTTCTAGTGTAACATCTTCAAGGATAGCCAATAAGCAAACAGATGGAGAGAGTGGAATATTACATTTCAGACATTTAGACAAGTCTTCACATACCTGGACCCAGAACCTCTGAACGGGTGGACAGAACCAGAGTGCGTGAATATAATCATCAGGTATATTGCTTGTGCACTGTGAGCAATTGTTGGATGATGTAAATCCCATCTTAAACATTCGTTGACCTGTATAGTGTACTCTATATAGAACTTCATACTTTATGTGTAGCCCACTCTCATTCTTTCATTCAACCTTTATTTAGTCAGGTTAATCTCATTGAGCCTCGAGGACTCATTTACAAGAGGGACCTGTCTACAAACTAAAGAATGATGACAACAGCAAAACAAAGATATCAAAGTAGCAAAACAGACATATTATAAGGTAGATGTAGAAAATCAAAAACAGGAACATGTCTGCATTGGTTTTTGCCAGGATTCCAACAGATTCTTAAAGCCACTTAGAGAGGTCAAGGCCGAGAGCTTCAGATCTTTTTGTAAGATATTCCAGGAAGCAGGAGCAGAGTAGGAGAAGGCCCTTTTGCCAAGTTCAGTTCTCATTGAGGGAACACTGCAGGTAATCATGTCCTGGGAGTGCACGCTGTAGCTGCACTCACGCAAAGACATGTAGGAGGAGATGTATGAAGGCAGCAGACCAAGAAGTGATTTAAATATGTAAATGTACCAGTGGAAAAGTCTGCATGAGGTTAATGATGTCCAGTTAATCAGTGAATACTGTAAGAGTGGCACCTGCTGCAGCCCAAGATGGCCACCAATCATCCACAGCTGACGGTCATCCACCTGACGAGTTCCACCTCTACTTAAGGCTGCAGTCGAGTTCTGCTCTTCGCTGAGGCATTTTAAGCCACACATGGTATTTATGCTTCTAGCCAGTTTGTGAATACATTTGAGAGAAACTTACCCTGTGCTTGTTTTGTTCTCAGCCCTCGGATTCTCCTGGTTCCAGCTCTCTGCTCGTTCGTGCTTTGCCCTCCAGCCACTTGCCTGCCTCGCTCGCCCTCTGGGACTCCATCTCAAGGACTTTAGGACACTCTGGAACATCCTCCTCTTTTCATCCGTAAGGAAACAATAAACAAACAAAAGCAATTACCCTGGAAGAACTTTCTGATCAAACCCATCTGACTGTCCTCTTTTCATCTTCCAGGAAATCCAGAGGACCCTTGTACATTTGTAAATAGATATTCCCACTGTAAATAAATAAACACTGTTACTTTTGCACCTTTTTGTCTTGTGTCGTTCTGGGTCTCGTTACCAACTGGGTTACCCTTTTGAAATCATAACAGTTAATGCTTCAGCCAAAACAAAACCCAGAACGAGACCATGAACGCACAAGCTTCCTCCTCGCAGGCCACAAGCCAGACTTCAGTAGAGGGGATGCTAAAACAAATATTAAGTCAACAACATAAGACCCAAACTGACATGCTAGTACTCGGAGGTATGGTTAACACAATACAGAAGAAACTTGCTATTTTTCCTCCCACAGCTCCTGCTGCCACCTCAGACTCAAACTCGCCCAGCACCAGTTCAAGCAATAACTCTCATTCTCCTCAACAGTTACTGGTTAAACCATCTGAACTCTTCTCAGGAGACCCAGCGTTGTGTGAAGGCTTCCTCCTACAGTGCAAACTCGCCTTCAAAGGAGCTCCTCAACTTTATTCCACGGACATCGCTAAAATAACTTATCTGAACAGTCAGCTTTCAGGTAAAGCCCTCCAGTGGGCATCTTCTTACCTCCACAACCATGATTTGGACTTTGTGTCGTTCGACCAGTTTCTGAACGAGTTCCGCAGGATTTTCGACCGGCCGTTGCAACAACCCAACGCAGAGAAGCGTTTGTTGGGATTACATCAGGGCAGACGACCCGTCTCCGAACACGCTCTGGACTTCCGCATTCTCGCGGCTCAAACGGAGTGGAACGACAGGGCGCTTCAAGGTACATTTCTGAACTCTCTCTCGGATTATGTTAAGGACCAGATTGCAGCAAGAGATGAACCTCCTAGTTTCGACGCACTAATAAATTTGGCGATCTCCATTGACGAACGCTTCCGGGAACGTCGCCGAGAACGGGACTACAACTACCAGAGACCCAACACTTCCGGTTTCTCCACGTCATCAGGTGGGGAATATAAATTTGGTGCCAAGTTCCGAAGCTCGCTACCGCCATCTACTGGAACTCAGTTAGCATTACCTGAACCTGAACCCATGCAGATTGGTAGGACTAAATTGACAGAAAGTGAAAGAATGAGACGTATGAATTCCAACTTATGCATGTATTGTGGAAAGGAGGGACATTATGTTGCTTCATGCCCACTTTTGGGAAACGTAAACGCCCGCCAATAGAACGGAAGTTATTGGTGGGCACTTCATCTGTCACTTCCATGCGTAGATTAACTTTACCCACTGTCATTCAGTTCGAACAAAATCGTTTTCCTGTGTCAGCATTGATTGACTCTGGTGCTGAACAAAATTTAATCAGTCATGATTTAGTTAAGGAATTTGCTCTCCCCGTTCTGGACATTGACCCAGTTTCTGTTACTGGAGTAACTGGGGAGACTTTGGCACAGATTCGCTTTAAGACTAAAGACTTGCATTTAATCACATCTGGTAATCACCATGAATCTGTTAGTTTCTTTGTGTTTGATTCACCCAACACTCAAATGATTTTAGGGTTTCCCTGGTTGCAGAACCATAATCCCCACATCAATTGGGAGTTTGGTCGGATAGAAAATGGAGTGACAAGTGTTTGAAGAATTGCCTTCGCTCAGGCATCTCCAACCCTTTAACCAGTAAACAAGAAGCCGAGAACATTGATCTATCCGACATTCCACCTGAGTATCATGATCTGTCTCCAGTGTTTAGTAAGGTGAGGGCTCTCTCTCTTCCTCCCCATCGTCCCTATGACTGTGCCATCGACCTTCTTCCTGGAGCTCCTCTGCCATCTAGCCGTTTGTATCACCTCTCGGGTCCTGAACGTGGATCCATGAAAGCCTACATCGAGGAGTCTTTGGATTCAGGTATCATCCGTCCATCTACTTCTCCACTAGGGGCAGGTTTTTTTTGTTGCTAAGAAAGACAAGACTCTACGCCCTTGTATTGACTATCGGGGTTTGAACAGTATTACCGTAAAGAACAAATATCCCTTACCACTACTTGACTCAGTCCATGAGCAATTGCAACCAGCCACAATCTTCTCCAAATTGGACCTACGTAATGCTTATCACCTTGTCCGTATCAGAGAGGGTGATGAATGGAAGACAGCTTTTAAGACGCCCCTGGGACACTTTGAGTATCTTGTCATGCCTTTTGGCCTCACTAATGCCCCTGCAGTATTTCAAGCACTGGTAAATGATGTTTTGAGAGACTTTATTGGTGATTTTGTGTTTGTTTACTTGGACGATATTCTCATTTATTCCAGGAATGAGAATGAACATGTCACGCATGTCCGGACGGTGCTCCAAAGACTGTATGAGAACCAACTTTTCGTAAAAGGTGAAAAATGTTCATTTCACACTTCTTCTGTTGCATTTTTGGGTTTTATTTTTGGAGAAGGACACTACAGGGCAGACCCGGAAAAGACTAAGGCAGTGGTGGAGTGGCCGGTCCCTGAGACCAGGAAACAACTGCAACGGTTCTTGGGTTTTGCAAACTTCTACAGACGTTTTATCAAGGACTACAGTCGCATCGCAGCGCCTCTATCACAACTAACATCCATCAACAGAAATTTCAGATGGACCCCGGAAGCCAACTCTGCTTTCGGTAAGCTAAAACAGCTTTTTTCTTCCACTCCCATCCTCTGTCATCCAGACAGCACTCGTCAGTTCATCCTTGAGGTAGACGCTTCAGACACTGGGGTAGGAGCAGTTTTATCACAGAGATCACCTTTGGACAGCAGAGTGCACCCATGTGCATTTTTCTCTCGCCGTCTGTCCCCAGCTGAACGGAATTATGACGTGGGCAACAGAGAACTACTTGCTGTTAAACTAGCACTAGAGGAATGGCGTCACTGGCTTGAGGGCACTGAGCTACCTTTTCTTATTTGGACTGACCATAAGAACCTCACTTACCTCAGAGACGCTAAACGTCTAAATCCCCGGCAGGCACGCTGGTCACTGTTTTTCAACAGATTCAATTACACATTGACTTTCCGTCCGGGTTCTAAAAATGTTAAACCCGATGCTTTGTCTCGTCAGTTCTCTCCTCCAGATGCTCCAGAAGTTGAAGAGAACATCTTACCCCCGGCTTGCATCATTGGGGCACTCACCTGGCCCATTGCCCAGGAGGTTCGTGATGCCCATCGTTTGGAACCAGACCCTGGCACAGGACCTCCTGGCACGCTCTTCGTTCCCACCGCCATGAGGTCCAAAGTACTTGAATGGGTGCATACGAACAAGCTCTCTTGTCACCCAGGTATTACACGTATGTTATCATTAACCAAGACTCATTTCTGGTGGCCCACTTTATCCCAAGATGTTAAAGACTTTGTTGCAGCTTGTCCCACATGTGCCAGAAAAAAGACCAGTACCCAACCCCCTGCAGGTCTTCTTCGGCCATTGCCCACACCCAACCGCCCATGGCCCCACATCGCTCTTGATTTCGTCACCAGTCTGCCTCCTTCTGAGGGTAACACCACCATTCTCACAATCATTGACAGGTTTTCTAAAGCAGCCCATTTTGTACCTCTTCTCAAGTTGCCCTCTGCAATGGAGACTGCTCATCTCCTTGTACAGCACGTTTTTCGTATACACGGTGTCCCTTCCGACGTGGTGTCGGATAGGGGTCCCCAGTTCGTCTCTCAGGTGTGGCGCAGTTTTTGTAGTGCCTTGGGGGCGTCGACCAGTCTCACCTCCGGCTACCACCCGCAGTCCAACGGTCAGGCTGAACGGTGCAACCAGGAGCTTGAAGCCACCCTTCGATGTCTCGTTGAGGGCAATCCCTCTGCCTGGAGTCGACATCTGGTCTGGGTGGAGTACGCTCACAACGCCCATACGTCTGCAGCCACAGGTATGACTCCTTTTGAAGCGTCGCTGGGATATTTGCCTCCTTTGTTCCCCAGCCAGGAGTCGGACATAGCTGTGCCGTCAGTGCAGCACCATTTCAGACGATGTCGGCGTATCTGGCGCCAGGCTAAGGCGGCACTCCTCCGCACAGCCACCCAGAATAAGAGGTTTGCGGACCGCCACCGATCTTCTGCGCCCTCCTGAAATCATAACAAATACAGGGTGCAGTGGTGGGTATGATAATCACAGCCAGTTATGAATCTTAGTGCACCATAATAGACAGCATCCAATGTCTGCTGGATACTTGTAGGAGCATTCATGTCGATAATGTCACCGTAATGAATGGAGGGAAAAAAGTCACAGATACAAGGCGTTTCCTAGCATTCAGTGTTAGACATGATCTGTTTCTGAAAAAGAAACCCAGTTTAACTTTCAGTTTCTTTACTAGGTTTTCCACGTGGAGTTTAAAAGAGAGATGCGAATCGACCAGGATACCCAAATATTTATAGGAATCAACAAACTCAATAGGGACACCATTTGAGGATAAAATCAGAGGAAGAACTGCTGGGACCGACTTCCTATTTGAAAAAAGCATCCCTTTGGTTTTATCAGCATTTAGGACAAGTTTGAGATGGGAACAAATCTGACTGGATGATGTCAAGCGGATTGCAAAAGCTGGAAAGCCTTAGCAACTGTTTTAGCTCAACAATAAACAACTGTCATCAGCATAGAAATGTAAGGATGCATCAGGGATGCTCTGACCTACATTACCTATGTAGATTGTAAAGAGAGTTGGTCCTAAGACTGAGCCTTATGGTACACCATTTTTAACTGTTAAATAACTGGAAGAAGTGCCGTTATGTTGAACACATTGCCTCAGATCGGAAAGATAATTAGAAAACCAACCAATGGTGTGATCTGAGAAACCGATTTCTGAGAGTTTTTGACACAAGATGTTATGATCCACAGTGTCAAAAGCTTTAGACAGGTCTAAGAAAAGTGCAGCACAATAATCCTTAGCATCCAATGCTTCAACAACGTCATTAAGAACCTTCAGTGAAGCAGTTGTTGTGCTGTGTTGTTTCCTGAAACCAGATTGATGGAGAGGTAAGATGTTAAATGAGTCCAGATAATTTTTGATTTGAGAGTTTATCAGTTTTTCTAGAACCTTGGCTAAAATGCAGAGTTTAGAGATTGGTCGATAATTGTTCAGTGAGGTGGGGTCACCTCCCTTCAGCAAAGGAAGAACAAAGGCTGTTTTCCAAGCATCCGGAATGGAGTTTTGGCTTATGGACAGATTAAAGATGTGGGTCACAGGGACTGTGATGATATGAGCAGCCAGCCTTAAGAAATAAGGTGGAAGTTCATCTGGACCTGCAGATTTTTTAGGATCAAGATCTTTTAACAGTTTATTTACCTCACTGACTGAGAATGGAGAAAAAGAGAAGGTTGTAGCGTGTGAAGAAGGAGAGACAAACTGATTTCCAAGCAGTCCACTTTAATCCTCAAACGCCAAAACCAAAAACAGAATGAATGAATTCACACACAAACATTTCTTCTTCTCTTCACCTGGGGAACACCTCGCTGGCTCCTCCTGCTGGGTGAGAGAGAGATGAGGCAATTTACCTTACTAATACACCACACAGCCCCCCCCCCCCCCAACACCCAGAAGGGCAAATACAAAACATATCAGTCTCTCACAGGGGGCCTAATCAACCTGCCGAACCGACTGCGTCGACTCGGGGGCGGAGAAACAGCTGGCACCCATGAAGGAACAACATTTTGTGCCACAGGTGGAGGAACACAGTTGGAGGGAGAAAACAGAAAGTGGGGCCGAGCAGGAGGGCGGCCGCGTCTAGGAACCTGAGCCGGCAACACATCTTCACCAGCCAAAACATAGGCTGGCTTAAGGCGGTCCACTGTAACCAGCTTTCTACGCCCACCCAAAGGTGGGCAAATGAACGCCAGGGACCGCTAATGCGCTAATCCGCTTACAGCGGACCTAACGTTTTTGTCAGCGTAACAACGGAGTGACTAACTTTTATAATTCATAAGCGGATTTGTGCTATTTTTATTTAAAATGCAGTACCGCTAATAACTAATTATCTATCAGTAAAAACGAATAAACTTATTTACAAGCTCTTATGCTGGCTCCGTAGCTGCTTGTTTTCCCCCTTGCTCCCTCAGAGCAGAGAGGAGGGAGGGTTGGAGGGGGGCAGAGGGGAGAACAGACGCGGATCTACCATGTAGGCAAATGATGCCGTTGCTTGGGGCCCCAAATCAGCAGGGGCCCCGGCCCCGCCCCGGCCAGTCACCTACATCACTAACATTGCTCATGCTTGTTAATGTACATTTAACATAAAAATAATTATAGTTACGATGAAAACGATCATTAAAAACGCAATACAAAAACCGGTCGATTTCTGTATCCCCCTACTAAAAATGGACTATTCCATCTTGACATCTTCCGGGTCAGAGGTGAACTCGGGTGCTAACGTTTACGGCTAGCTGTTTGCGCTCGGTCTATTCATAAATCCGCAGAGAACCCCGCTGTTCCAAGCCAAATTAACGCGGCCGGAGGATTGTATTGTGTGTTTTGTGTCCACCACTCGACGGTGAGTCGTTTGTTTTATTTATTTGGGTTCCTTTTATGTAGAAATGCGGTGGCGAAGACGCCCGTGTATTTGAGATTTAAAAGTGGTCTTAGGGATTAAAAGATCATTCTCATTTTGTTAATTTCGTGGCCGAATAGAATATATGTACGTAAAGTATTAAATAAATCCTTTGATTTTTGTAATTTCATCCTTTTAGGATCATTTTAGTTACTTTTCATTAAATCTGTTGACTGCCTATAGAATTTTGGAATTGGTTTAATTTATTTTTCGGTTGCGCAACAAAAAAGAAATTACTATTTGTTTTTTGAAACAATATTGAAGTAAATTAAGCTTAATTGACTCTTATATGAATTAAACTTGGATACAACTTGGAAGTGCACTTTAAAACTTGATCTCTAACTTTAATTTTACCTGTACTGTTGATGTGGTCTTTGAATTGAAGTTATAATAATAATAATGTAATAAACTTTATTTGTATAGCACCTTCCTGCAATGCCTTGCATTGACCAAGGTGCTTAACAGATATAGGATAATCTAAAAAAATAAATACAAAGTATGTGCATGTGTAATGAAGAATATAATTTGTACGTGCAGCTGTTAATACATGTAAAGTTTTTTTTTAATGTTTGTTGCTCTTTTTTTTATTTTGTTGCTCTTTTTGCCAACTGTGATGTTTCTTCTGTCCAGGACTGTAAATATCCAGGTGGGTCAGGAGGAGTTAATGGGAAGCTGCTGCTGTGACGTAAGAGGTAGGATAAACGTGTACTGTATAACAGTTCATGCACCGCTAGTTGGCAGTCTAGTGCAAATATTGCATAACTTGTTGGCTAGCAATTGTTGAATTTAATTAGCGGTTTAGAATTTAGCTTCCCCTAATTTTCATAAGACATTAGTGCTTTTGAAATTGCGGACCTAAATAAATTAATTAGTGCTTTAGAAATAGCGGAACTAATTTTTGGATTAGCGCTGCCCAGCACTG
>JBBPBX010016205.1:29698-48453 GCA_038048925.1 Garcialebias charrua | reverse complement strand
ACTGACTAATTTTTTTGTGGAAAAATATTTAAATCTAGCATTTCCCCCTGAGGAACATGAATAGTCATAAAGTTAAAAAGGTTGAACAGTTTTATTCAAATGTTCACAATATGATGCTGTTGATGTCGATTAGATTTCATGATCTTGTCTGTAGTTACAGAAAACAAAGTGAAGATTTTGAGCTGCACAAATTCAGCTGGGACTAATGCAAGATTATAAAGAATAAAGAAAAATCCATTGTGGAATAATTATTTTTATATTCTTGAAAATGTAAGTCATCTCGCTCTACAAAATTGATTGACAGCCGCTGTGAATTATGACTTTATAACTCCTCTTGGCTGTGATGCTGGTAAGACTTTTCATCAGTGATCAGTTTTTAAACAGTCTGCATTCACCAACATTTTTGCCACACAGAAGATTTGTGTTTATGTTGATGTTGGGAAATGACTCCAGCCTCCTACTCTGAGCCGTTAGCCTCCTGCTCAAAAAATTATTGAAAAGGCCGAAAGTAGGACAGAACGTTGCATCAGCTTTATGCCACGCTAAAGCAAAACTAAAGCTAGGATCATCCTGTCATTGATCCATGAGCATTTTATTTTACGTCCATGTACACACTGGTTTCCCTATCCTCTGACCTTTGACCTGTGTAGCTGCAAGAACGCCGTCACAAACGGCGTTGAAACTTAAGCGCAGCTTTGTGGCACTGGTTTAAAAAACTCATTTACAGAGGATGCTGTGGCCCATTGACATATAAGCATCTATCTGGAGGCTTTAAGCAGAAAATAAATCTTTGTGAGACCAAACCATTGAATTGTCCCGATTCAAGCTTTAGCTGCTGAAAACCACACAACTTATGTTCTGCTTCTTTACATCCCAGCTACAATCCATGCCTGGTAAACAAGAAAAATACAGTACAACTTTTTTAATTTGTTGGATAAAATACAAATAGTAAATGAACAAAATGTAACCACACAGATTGTTCTTGATTATGACTAAATGCAAAATAATATACAGAGAAAAAAAAAACATAAAAAATGTCAAAATTTTAAACGTTTTCAAGTTTGTTTAATATCATACTGGGACATCTTTGTAAGAGTGTGGGAAAAAAAATACAGAAAACTAAACCATTAAATTATAATACCCTGATGCATGCTCAATAATCCAGGTAGAAAAATCTAAAAAAGCTAAGTCTGGTCCTCTGGACATTCAAAAAACAAAACAAAACAAAGCAAAAAAAATTGTAGAAACGTTTCGTCTTTCGTCCGAAAGACTTCCTCAGTCTGAGCTGCTGTATTCAGCTCAGTCTTAAAATAGCACCTTCTCACAGTGGATCGACCAGTTTCTACAATTTTTTTGCTTTGTTTTGTTTTTTTAATGTCCAGAGGACCAGACTTAGCTTTTTTAGACATTAAATTATAACTTAAATATGCAGTCCAAACACATCTGAGACTGATCATCTCACCTGAAAGGCAAAACTATTTGAATACAGCGTAAACAGAATAAAAGAGGATGTCTCCACCATTACCATATTTTTCGGACTATAAGGCGAACCAGATCATAAGGCGCATTAAGTGAAACAAAACAGATACCGTATTTTTTGGATTATAGGTCGCACCTTTTTATGTTTTTTTTTTTTTTCAAGGCCTGCGACCTATAATCCGGTGCGACCTATTTATGGATTTTTTCCCATATTTTTAGACCAATTTTTGACTCAGTTATGAGCCTTTTCAGTTTGGCATAAGATTGTGCAGTACCACTTTTGGTAGCTAGGGGCGCAATGCAGTACCACTTCCAGAGGAGTACACTGACCCAAGAAGAAGAAGAAGACCGTTTCCAGCTCATGTGTCTGAAAAAAAGCTCCTCTGCTCGGACTGACTCCGTCGCTAGGGGTGGGCGATACTGAGAATTTTGGAATCGATCCGATACCAAGTAAATACTGTGCTAGAATCGCATACTTCGATACCGATTCCGATACTTGGGGGCGCTGTTGAGCCGCACAAAATTATAACACTGCCAACAACACAAAAACAATGATAAGAAAACAACTTCTATTGCACAGATGTTTTAATGTCAAATAAAAATGCTCTATCAACTAGCTGCAGCAGCAGTATAAAAAATTGAACAGTGTGAGTAACAAAATATTTGCCCATCACCTCTTTTACAACACACAGTTGTTTAAATAAAAGTCACCAGTGCAAAATAACAAAAAAGCAGCAATGTTACAAAAACATAACACTGTCAAAATCACAAAAACAGTGATAAGAAAACAACTTCTATTGCACAGATGTTTTTTGAAAAAAAAAAAAAAAAAAAGTCAGTGTTGCAAATAATGTGTAAGGAGCCCTTTGGGCTCTATTTACATGTTGGAAATGACTTAAAGGTTTTTGTTCAGGAACAGTAACATGTTTACATTTTTCCCTTTAATTGCACTTCTTCTCTGTGTCACTAACTGTCCTGCCTTAGAGAAAATCCTTTCTGCAGGTACAGATGTTGCAAGAATTCCCAGTTGTTTTCTTGCAATTTTGTTCAGAATGGGAAATGCCGTCTCGTGCGCGCTCTCAAATACCTACCTACAGCAGGGGGAGGGGCACAGTTTGCGTGTGTGCCGGAGCGAGCGAGCGAGAGAGCGAGAGAGCGCGACAACAAAGCATCGATTCCACAGCGCTAGTATCGATTCGATACCAAGTACCACCTTGGTATCGATAGTATCGATTAGGGGTGTAACGATACACAAAACTCACGAGACGAGACGAGAAAATCACAGATCTCGCGAGAACGAGACGAGATTTTAAAGTTCAAGAAAACTTCAAAGATCGGTTTTATGCCGCAAAAAGGCTTTTATTCTGTTTTAACATGTATTACAAACCCAACTGATGTCTTCATTTTACTGATTGAATCTCCTTAGACCTTAGAACGTTCAACTTTGTTAAAAAAAATAGATATTCACGCATAAATATCCGCATCAGCGCTGAATCTGCAGCCGTCACTCACCAGTGTTGCCAGATTGGGCGGTTCACCGCGATTTTCCTTCTGCCTTTTGCGGGTAAAGAGTGCTTTGGGTGGGTGGGACTCTATCTGGCAACACCGGTCACACCGGTGTTTACACGCGTGTCTTTACATTCGGGGCAGCGTCGGGACCCTCCATCAATGTAGAGGCGTCTCGTCTGCGGCACCGGGACCCTCCATCAGTAGTTGGGGCGTCTTCTATAGCAACTTCATCCGGCGAAGCCATGCTGTCCGTGACGCTGACTTGCTAGGGGCTCTGCTAGCGCTAGCATTAGCATCTCGCGAGACAACGTTACCTCTCAACGAGAGATATCGCGGGAGTTTAATATCGCGAGATCTCGTACAACGAGATCTCGTTACATGCCTAGTATCGATACTAGAATCGATACGCCCACCCCTATCCGTCGCTGCCCGGCCTCCTGCTCTGGAGGTAGCTTCTTTTAGCTCTGTTTGTTTGCTGTTTATTAGCAAGATAAGTCAAGAATCACTCAGCGTATTTTTCTGAAACTTACAGGATGTAATCACAGTGTGGACGTTTACAAGTGAGTACCTTTATTAGATGTTTGAGATTTTAAAAAAACGATATTTTATTAGCTTAGCTTCTTTAGCTTGTGGTTGTATATTTCTGTTTACGGTATGTTATAAATAGCTTCGAAACCAATCGGTGTATATTTTTCTGCTTATAGAGTGTAATTATAGGAGCTTTAAAGGTGAACTATGCAATTTCAGCAGGACGCTTGGACTTAGAAAAATTTCCAGCAGGTAAAAGCATTCTGCTCCCTCCCCTCAGAGCCATATATGACTCTGAGGGGGAACCAGTCCGTTCTCTGTTGGACTTGAGTTCTGCAGCTCCGCCCCCTGCTGTGTGTTCGCTCGGAGCGCTTCAATATTCTGTGATTATATGTTAATAAAACATTTTTAAAATATAATAAAACCATAGAGCACTTGTCCAACAACACAAAAACCAGCAGAAATCATCAGAGCTTCACGAAGCCACGTTGGACATGATTTAATTCGCTCGTGACTTCCTCTTTCTGTCAGTGGAGGTTTGGAATGTCTGGAATGTTCCGCCCCCACTACATGTCCTGTGGCAGACGCTGCGAAATTCTGTGATTATATGTTAATAAAACGGTTTAAAAAATATAATAAAACCATGAATCACTCGTCCAACAACACAAAAACACCCTGAAATCAGCAGAGCTTCACCAGCCACTTTGGACATGATTTAATTTGCTCGTGAGTCGTGACAAATCAATTTCCTCATTCCTGTGAGTGAAGGATGAAGCGATCACTTGACTTTTGGCAAAAAAAACAAAATAAAAGTCCAGCTCTGGGATGAAGAAGGGATATTTAATACATTTGTGTCACATACAAAACAGTCCTGCATCGCTTTGCAATCCTTTGAATGAGAACGAGCCGCGGCGCTGAGGCTGGGACAGGCGGGGCGTGGGTTGGGGCGTGACAAACAACTCTGTTTTTATTGGCTGGTCATTGTCCGGGTCACTCTGTGTTTTTAGTGTTTTTATAAATGCTGATAGAGAAGCAAGGGGACTATAGTTTTTTTCAGAGATTACTTTGTCTAACATCAGTTTGTCAGTAGATAGTGACAGAGTGAAGAAATATGTTAAAAATATATTGTTTGAAAAGTTACAGACTACATTACAAAGTTACATAGTTTAGCTTTAATGTACGTTACTATGGTCTCGATGAAACATTTGACATAAAATTTGATTTTTTATTCGTGTCAGAAGCGGACTCGTGTCGTGTTAGCATTCGTTTTTTATCTGTGTACTTCTCTTTACGTTATAAATAGCTTCAAAACCACTCGGTGTATATTTTTTCTGCTTACAGAGTGTAATTATAGGAGCTTTAATGTACGTTACTGTACTATGGTCTCGATAAAGCATTTGACATAAAATTCGATTTTTTATTCGTGTCAGAAGCGGACTCGTCTCGTGTTAGCATTCATTTTTTATCTGTGTACTTCTCTTTACGTTATAAATAGCTTCAAAACCACTCGGTGTATATTTATTTCTGCTTACAGAGTAATTATAAGGGTCCAATGTACTTAACTATGTCCTGGAGAAAACATTTGAGATGAGATTCGATTTTTTATTCGTGTTTTCAGAGAAGGACTCTTCCCGTGTTAGCTTCTGTTAGACATTAGCAGCAGAGCTAAACACTCGGTGTATATTTATTTCTGCTTACAGAGTAATTATAAGGGTCCAATGTACTTAACTATGTCCTGGAGAAAACATTTGAGATGAGATTCGATTTTTTATTCGTGTTTTCAGAGACGGACTCGTCTCGTGTTAGCTTCTGTTAGCTTCTGGCAGACATTAGCAGCAGAGCTAAACACTCGGTCCATATTGCCGGGTTGACTCAGCGGTCACGCGGCGCGTCAGCGGTGGATGGCGCGTTACGTCGCGGTGACGTAGGTGCGACCTATAATCCGGTGCAACC
Source organism: Garcialebias charrua (assembly GCA_038048925.1). Lineage (NCBI taxonomy): Eukaryota > Metazoa > Chordata > Actinopteri > Cyprinodontiformes > Rivulidae > Garcialebias > Garcialebias charrua. The sequence continues at coordinate 42,984 of JBBPBX010016205.1, read as the reverse complement.
TATTTATGGATTTTTCCAATTTTTTGGCAATAATTGGACACTGCGACCTATATTTCGGTGCGACCTATAATCCAGAAAATACGGTAAGTCCAACTTTATTCAACTTATTCACAATAACACAACATTGTTCAGTTGTACCACATATAAAAAGGTTCGAATCAGTAAGCACAACCAGAATTAATACATAAGGCACACCTGATTATAAGACTCACTGTCGATTTTTGAGAAAATAAAGGATTTAAAGTGCACCTTATAGTCCGAAAATGACGGAATTTAAGTATCCTAATGACTCCTAATCCACAATATTTCAGAGATGCTCTGCTTATTATTTATAACCATTATATTTGTCACAAACATTAAGTGCTTACACGATGTGTGCATAATGGCCAAGTTGCCGTCTATAAATACATGTGGATAGATGGATATAGATATGGTGATGTGCATCATTTGTATTAATGCTTATTGTTTATCTTTGCAAAACAGCTGAACAAAAATCCTTCCTCTTTGACTCCTGCAGTTGTAAAGCATCTATGAACATTTGAATGTGTAGCACTTTGGTCAAGTTATCTTTTAAATACCTAATTTTACTAAACTTCTCCAGCAAATAAGAGTAAAGTGCAGGGGGATAGCTTGCTAAAAAGGAGTGCATGCACAGTCAGATCAAAACTCTAGAATGTTTAAGTAAATATGTTTCCATGCTACCTGGTTAATAATCACATTTTTAACTCCACGAAGAGCAAAGGGCATTACGGCTGCTGTTTCTACTGAAAAGTGAGAAACGGCAGTGTGCGCTGTCGTTGGAAAAGTATGAGTACACATGGGCAGGGCAGGAAGACAGCCTTTATTTACATTAGAAGCTTTTTACTTTATGGAGCAGTTAACTATCATTCAGTGGCTGCGCCGAGCGATACGGGTGTTGGTTTGGACATAACTCAGATAAACTATTCTGCGACAAAAAGGTGTGTCAGCAGCAGAATGACCCAATAACAAAACATCTCAAAAGAAAAAATGATGGATTTTTAACATTTGTAATTTATTTTAGTTTTTAAAAACTAAGCAAGATTGTATTTCATGCTAAGATGAGCTAACAGTTGTCTCAAAATCCTGAGTACACGTACCATATTTTCTGGTGTATAAGTCGCACCGGTGTATAGGTCGCATTGTCCAATTATCACCAATAGATTGGAAAAATCCCTAGATAGGTCGCACCGGTGTATAGGTCGCACCTACGTTTAGCTCTGCTGCAAATGTCTGCCACAGGAGTGCACAGCAAGGCTTTTAAGAAGATTAACACTTAAAAACAATTATTTGTTTGATAAAAATTATAGCAAATATGTGTCTGAGCTGAACTTTTCCTTAATAAATGAACGTAATTGTGAAATGAGCTGGATTTAAAAATTTGTTTAGCCGAAAGTGATAACAAGCCATATATAGGTCGCACCGGTGTATAGGTCGGAGTAGGGCTGAACGATTTTGGAAAATAATCTAATCGCAAATTTTTTTCTATAAATTGCGATTGCGATTTAAAATGCGATTATTTTTACTGGTTCTGTATTAATTCATATCACTAACGACGCAACTGTTTTTTTTAAATCAGATAATTAATGCGCTTTTTCACGAAGAACGTTAGCTTGCTGAGCTAGCTGCTAACAGGGCACCGTCAACAACAGACCCGGTCACATGACCAGCTCGCTCTCTGTTTATCTCGCGCGGTCTCGGTGTTTCAGCCTCTAAGATCAGATACACGTTTAAATGAGCTAACTTACCTGAATTTATAACTTTTATGACTTCTGTCGAGCCTGGAGCAACTGTGTTGGAGTGCACGGTCTCCTCCTCCCTGCTCTCTCTCTTTTTTGCTCCGCTCAGAGCTGCGCGCGGCCAGAGCGGTTCACTACCAAATCTCGTGACCAGTCAAATCGCAGCCCGTGCGATGTTTTAGCATATTGCGAGATAATCGCAAATGCGATTAATCGTCCACCCCTAGGTCGGAGGCCTTGAAAAAAACACATAAAAAGGTGCGACCTATACACCGGAAAATACGATAATTAAATTTTAATCGTAATTGTCTGAGTTCAAGCAGTTGTAGCTGACAGACTCAAATATTTAGTGTAAACATTTAGAGAAGAGTTAAGATCTTTCACAGTAAAAGTAAATTAGTTAAAATTTAACAGATGCCTTTCTCTGCTACCAAGCTTACAGTTTATTTTGTTTAGGATGTATTTTGTGATTTTGATACTTTTATGCCAGTTTGGCTTTTTTTCTGTAATAGACAATCACTGTAACATTATAAGACTGGGATATTTGTAATAAACTCTAAATTATATTCTCTAAAACAAAAGGGGAGCAGTCATTTTGACTTGGAAAAATCCATATTTGAAACAATTATTGAACAAAGTTAGCACAGTTCTGATAAAGAGCCACAAAAGATTAGAGGTTATTGAAAAGTCAATTAAATACCACAATGTTATGTGTGGTCTGAACGTCCGACCCGTCCTGCCCCGAGCTCATCTCACCAGGCAGCTGTCCAAACAAACATTATAGCTGGTGGTTATGTAATGAATCAACCGTATCCTCTTCGCTTTGCTGCCTCATGCAATCAGCAGTTCAAACATCCCAGGACACAACTGAGCTTCGTCTCTTCCTTCTGGCTACAAACTCTACAGAATCAGTGAGGAAGTGTCTGAATCCTCAATAATCAAAGTTTTGGATCGATGTGGATCGTGAGCGAAAGGGTAATGAACGCAAGTTCTCCTACAGCTTGTAAACAAAAGCTGTAAGAGCAACTGCTTTGTAAGAAAGAGAAACAGCTGAGTAAGTCTCATCAACTCTGTGTGTGTGTGTGTGTGTGTGTGTGTGTGTGTGTATGTGGGGGGGTTCACAGAAATCTTTTGCTGGTGAGTAATAATTTGCATGTATGAGATCATCAAACTCTTGAGCGATAAACAGGAGCATCTTATGAACAATAAAACAAAATGCAGTCAAAACCAATTCCCCTAAACAAAGAAATGGGATTTCTTCCTGCAACCTGAAAGTCTTGATACGTGACGTGCATTGTGTGCCAAAAGTATTCACAGGTACCGAACACCGCTCGGTGAATTACTCTGATTAAACCGGTTTCACAACAATGACTGCAGGAAATGTTGCAGCCGATGAACTTTCAGCCGTTTGGGACTGTCCCAGCAGTCGGTGCATGCACAGATAAAGAAGGCGTCTTACCGTCTCATTCTCCTCCGGGTACATACTGTCCCGTAAAAAGAGTTAAAACTGCAGAGAAATAACCAGATTTGTAGCCGGCAGCGCTGACGAAGACGCTGATGATGCAGAGAAACACAGCACCTCCTGCCTCATCACCAGCTCTCCCTCTGACTGGCATGCCACTGTGGGAAAACAAGATCATGCCACTCGAAGAGACCCCCCTCCCCTCGCTCTGGACAAAACACCAACTCTGATTCACTCATCCTTACATAAATAGAGAGGGAGGGTGAGAGATCAGTGATGCTTGGCCTCCCTGAGCTGCCACAACAAACACTGCCTGACCTGTCCTTTAATAACGCCACCCTCTGCACAACGCAGCCGCTGACATAATAACACACGTGTGCACACCAACACAAACATCACTCTAAGCTTAGAGAAGGATTAAGAAAAGCTCAACACAACGAGGAATAGAGAGCTACCTGAATTCAGACAGATATTCGTTTTCTTCTAGTCGAAGATGTCAAAACTGGGTTAAAGTTATAGTTTAGACTGGCTGGAGTCTCAGAATCAGTATCAAGGCTCGACAGAGTATTTAAAATGTTTAACTTTATTTAAACAGGCTTAAAGGTCCACTGACTTCTTTGAACTTTGCATAAAATGATACAAGATTTATATCTTGTATCATTCAACTATGTTCGTTTTTGCAAACAAAATGATAAATTAATGAAAATTCCTTTCAAAATGAGTTTAAAATTAAAAACCTTGTTTCTTCAAGGAAAATCCAACTACATGCGAATGCAACATCTGTGACGTTGCAAGGAGAAGGTCTTTAGAACGCCCCTTTTAAATATTCATGGCGAACAAGAAATAAAACGACAAAATTATCAATCTAAGTTAAGATTTGAGCAATTTGTCTTCAGTTTGGGAAGCAGAAAGTTAGATGAGCAGAAACAGCAGGTTCTAATTTAGGTCTGCACCCGTATTTTTTTTAGTCTTACCTTTTCAGGAAGCGAGGGAGCTCCGAGGGGGGGCAGCTTTATTTATTCCATTCTTGACGAAGGTCTTACATCTTTTGGGAAAGTGAAAAGGCTCACTTGTTCACTGATGATATTAGAACACCCAAATGTGACACAACTTACCAGCATTTTTCAAGTTATACAAAAATAAGCTATCTGGCAGAGAATACGTTATGAGTAGGGGTGTAACGATACACAAAACTCACGAGACGAGACGAGAAAATTACAGATATCGCGAGAACGAGACGAGATTTTAATGTTAGTTCAAGAAAACTTCAAAGATCGGTTTTATGCCGCAAAAAGGCTTTTATTCTGTTTTAACATGTATTACAAACTCAACTGATGTCTTCATTTTACTGATTGAATCTCCTTAGACCTTAGAAGGTTCAACTTTGTTTAAAAAAATAGATATTCACGCAGGACTTTCCAAAAATTGAACATAAATATCCGCATCAGCACTGAATCTACATTCATCAAAGACTATGTGAACAAAATAAAAATCTAGTAATTATGTGGACTCCTGCCCATGTGGGTATATTAGGCAACGAAAGGGCAGATAAGTTGGCTAAAGAAACTGGTAAAAAAGTAGACATTGATATGCTGATAAAGTTAACTAAATCTGAAGGAAAAAGTATAGTTTGGAACGAAAGCAAGAAATTATGGAAAATGAGATGGGATAATGAGACAAAAGGGAGACATTTATATAGGATACAAAATACAGTTGATGTTAATAGACTCAGAGGAATAAATAGGAGGGAGGAGATAATTATAAATAGAATAAGAACTGGGCATAGTTTATTAAATGACACTCTTTTTAAGATGGGGAAACATCTTACTGGTTTATGTGATTGGTGTAATGCCTCAGAAACAATAGAACATGTTTTTAATAATTGCAGGAAATATGTGGGTCATAGGAGAATATTGAGAATGGAAATTGGTTGTAATAGGGAACTAAAGTTGGAAGATGTCGCTGCTCAGCTGAGTAGTGATGAAGGGAAAAGAAAGATATTTCGTTTTTTTTAAATACTGGACTCAATAAGAGAATTTGAGAAAAGAAATTAATATATAAGCACCAAGAGATGGCAGTAGTGCAACAATGATGGATGCAAGCTGCCGTTAAAAACCAAAGAAGAAGAAGAAGAAGAATCTACAGCCGTCACTCACCAGTGTTGCCAGATTGGGCGGTTCACCGCGATTTTCCTTCTGACTTTTGCGGGTAAAGAGTGCTTTGGGTGGGTGGGACTCTATCTGGCAACACCGGTGTTTACACGCGTGTCTTTACATTCGGGGCAGCGTCGGCAGCGCCGGTGTTCTGTGAAGGACACTGGGACCCTCCATCAATGTAGAGGCGTCTGCGGCACCGGGACCCTCCATCAGAAGTAGTTGGGGCGTCTTCTATAGCAACTTCATCCGGCGAAGCCATGCTGTCCGTGACGCTGACTTGCTAGGGGCTCTGCTAGCATTAGCATTAGCATCTCGCGAGACAACGTTACCTCTCAACGAGAGATATCGCGGGAGTTTAATATCGCGAGATCTCGTACAACGAGATCTCGTTACATGTCTAGTTATGAGTTATCCTAGCACGCAGACTGAAGGTCCTCCTTCCAACGTCACCGATGGTGCATTCACGTGTAGTCGGATTTTCCATGAAGAAACACGGTTTTTAATTTTAAACTCATTTTGAAAGGAATTTTCATTAATTTATCATTTTGTTTGCAAAAACGAACATAGTTGAATGATACACGATATATATCTTGTATCATTTTATGCAAAGTTCAAAGATGATGTCAGTGGATCTTTAAGACAGAGACTGACATCTAACATAGCACGAATAATATTAACAGTAAATGAGTCACAAGGAAAATAAACTGCTAGTCTAACAAAATGGGCCAAAGCCAACAGATGCAGCTCCAACCAGTGAAATGGTTACAGTGCACACTGCCGTGCACACGTGAACTGGTACTGGTGAACTACTGGTACTTATAACGCAGCATTTCTTGTTGTTTTTTTCCCCTGAAGAATAAAAAAAAACCTATGTATGGCCACAAATTATTATAATTATTGGAACTTGCACTCCAAGGTACCTGGCATTATGTGACATAGGTTAATATTATTCCATATTAGCTCAAATATTAATGAAAAAGTGACCTTTATAAGATTTTTTGTCTTGCCAGGGTCGACATTTTGACCCCGCTAACTCTCGCCCAGACTTCGTGGGAGGAATTCTCTTGTCAAGATGCATACGTTTATTCAAGTCAAACAAGGTCATTGCTGTACACTTTTGGACTGATGACACAGCACACAACACTAGGCCTGTCACAATAACAGATTTTGCTGGGCGATTAATTCCCTCAGAAATTATTGAGATAAACGATAATATTGTTTGAAATTTACAATAATTAGTAATTATTGTCAAATTTAAGAATAAACGTTGGTTAATTCGTTTTACGTGTAGTACCTTTTTTGACCACTGATGGCAATATAAGACTGTTTGAACCGAAGGGTGGATAGTGAGGGAGCGAGCAGCGTGTCTCCTTAAGAAAATGGGAAGGAGGTTCTTGACCGACATGGGCCGTCTCTCCATCCTTTATTCGGTTCTCAAAATGGTGGACGCTCGGTGTGGTTTGAGCTCTTTAGCATAGCTTTTTCACATAAAGCTTTTAATTAAAAAAAAAAATAATCAGTAAACAAGTTCTCAGCTTCTTTTTGCAGAGAAAAACAACTTTTTACACGAAGGCATGTGTTTCAACCATGAATTTTGGAGCTTTGACAAGACAAGAGTTTTTTTTTTTTCCCTAAGGTTGACCTGTTAGCTTAGCTTATAGCGTAGTTTCTCAGCTTAGCTTCTTTTCTTCTTCTTTCGGCTTTTCCCTTTTCAGGGGTCGCCACAGCGAGTCATCCTCCTCCACCTCACTCTGTCCTCTGCATCCTCTGTCCTCACTCCAACTACCTCCATGTCCTCTCTAACTGCATCCATATATCTCCTCTTTGGCCTCTTTTTCCTGGCAGCTGCATTTCTAACATCCTTCTACCAATATACCCACTGTCCCTCCTCTGGACATGTCCAAACCATCTCAGTCTGGCCTCCCTAACTTTATCTCCCAGTTGTTCAACATGTGCTGTACCTCTGATGATCTCATTCCTGATCTTATCCATCCTTGTCACTCCTAAGGAGAACCTCAGCATCTTCATTTCTGCTACTTCCAGTTCTTTCTCCTGTCTTTTTGTCAATGCCACTGTCTCCAGACCATACAACATAGCTGGTCTCACCACTGTCTTGTAAACTTTTCCTTTGACCTTTGCTGACACCTTTTTGTCACAAATCACTCCTGAAACTTTTCTCCATCCACTCCATCCTGCCTGGACTCTCTTCTTCACCTCTTTACCACATTCCCCATTTTCCTGGACAGTGGACCCCAAGTACTTGAAGTCCTGCACCTTTGTGACCTCTGCTCCTTGTAGCCTCACTGTTCCACTGGCCTCCCTCTCATTCACACACATGTACTCTGTCTTACTACGGCTGACTTTCATTCCTCTTCTTTCAAGTGCATACCTCCACCTCTCCAAGTTCTCACCACAGATCACAATGTCATCTGCAAACATCATAGTCCATGGGGATTCCTGCCTGACCTCATCTGTTAGTCGGTCCATCACCAGAGCAAACAAGAAGGGGCTCAGAGCTGATCCTTGATGCACTCCCACCTCCACCTTGAAGCTATCTGTCACTCCTACAGCACATCTCACCACTGTCCTGCTGTCCTCATACATGTCCTGTACCAGTCTAACATACTTTTCTGCCACTCCAGATTTCCTCATGCAATACCACACCTCCTCTCTTGGCACCCTGTCATATGCTTTTTCTAAATCCACAAACACACAATGGAGTTCTTTCTGACCCTCTCTGTACTTCTCTATCAACATCCTCAAAGCAAAGATGGCATCTGTGGTGCTCTTTCTTGGCATGAAACCATACTGCTGCTCACAGATAGTCACCTCTTGTCTAAGTCTTGCTTCCACAACTCTCTCCCAGATCTTCATCGTGTGGCTCATCAACTTAATTCCCCTGTAGTTGCTACAACTCTGTACATCACCCTTGTTCTTAAAAATGGGAACCAGCACACTTCTTCTCCATTCTTCAGGCATTTTCTCACCCTCAAATATTCCATTCAATATTTGAGACAAAAACCTCACTGCCACCTCTCCAAGACATTTCCAAACCAGCTTAGCTGCTTTTAACAATCCAAAAACACTATTTTGGATGATTAAATTGGATTTTAAAGAGAAAAAAGAAAGGGAGGGGGAAGAGCACCGGAGATGAGGCTTTTGTCATCCAGTGTCTTCAGTAAAATGACAGAGACGAAGAAATGATAAAGCTGATAAATGAAAATGAGGTCGATAATTTTAATTTATCATGTGATTAATTGATTTATTGTTTATCGTGTCAGGCCTATATGAGGCATTACCAGTGTGTGCCTTTGACATGTAAAGAGTACACAGTGAATCTTGCCTAGCACCATCTAGTTTCTTTGTAAGGCAAGTGGCTCTGAGTCTTGTGGTGACGTTAGTGGCTCTTTATGATTTTTTTTTCCCCTACATACTTTTTCCCCTTACACACCTGAAACTTTCTTGATGGGCAACTGGATTCTTCACATTAGATTTTAATCCTAAGGAAATGGATTTTACCCAGACTAAAAAATACAAACCAATCATTGTTCTAAATAAGTAGATACTGGCAGCATGATAAAAACAAACACTGCAACGGACTGGAGGTGCATCAGTAATTGAACTGGTTGGAGTTACCCTACCAGACAAGTAAACAAAGGCTCAGCACTTTCAACTTAATCAACTGGCATTTTTAGCTTGCCCTTTACTCAAAAGCTTTCTTTGGATGACTTCCAAGGCACTGAGCCACGTCTTTAGGCGGTAACCTTAGAAAACCTCTCCACTGCCAAGGTACCATGCCAGGCTTTGGACACAGTATTACCGTACTACTTAAAAACCATCCAAATGTATTAGTCTTATTGATGTTTGTTTTGTGATTTTTGTCATCCAAAACAAATTTATCATGATAGTGCTGAATAAAACACATTTAATACATGTTGTAAAAAACGAGTTTGTTTAATTCACACATACCTACACTAAATGCCCACACCTTTATGCCTTTTCCAACATGAAAGCTACAGTAAGACAATCCTTTTTGAACAAGTTACCTCCCTACTGCTCTAAAACTACTGTATAAGGAGGACTTTACCATTATAAAAATCACAAAAATAGAGACCATTTTAGAGCCTGTTAATTTGCTCGAGTCGACACAACAGTTGACAAAAAAATGGACGAAAATTTGTTGACAACAATAGGAATGTGAAAGATGGTGGGAAAGAAATGCAAGGTAAATATTAACAGAAAATGCAGACGGAAAGTAGGTTACAAAGTACTGCTGTGGACCCCAATTCTTCAGAAAACAATGTTAAGCTATTTATAGCAAAGCGGCACTTCTGTAAAAAAATATATACCGGTATATATCTTAAGTAACAGCAGAAACTGCTTGAAAACGAAAAGTAGGACAATTCTATCATTTTGTTAATCATGAAAAAATATGATCACTTACATTTGCTGAATAAAACTAAAGAAATCACCTGATTTACTCGTTTTATCCACCAATACCATTAAGGGAGCATTACATAAATTAAGGCAAAAAGGTTTTATTTGGGGAAGAGTTAAATACAAATGAAAGAAGAGATATTTGGAACTGGAGGAGGAGATGATAAGTTTAAATGGAGACATCACACACAGTTAGTGTGAATCCTGGCCTCTTGTTACACAACAGCCAGACAACCTGCAAGGAAGAGGGTCAGCTGCCAGTCCGCCTGAAGCTTTGTGCGATTTTGTGTGTCCTGGGTTGTCAACATTACTCAGCAGAACAAAAAACTCTTCAGGGCTACATAAGTTTGTTGATGAGCATACAAACTGACAACACCACTGTCTTCAGCTCTCCATTGAACAAATCCACCTTTTTATTTCCTCAAAAGATGAACTTTTTGGCTATTCTAGTGTAAAATTCCCAGATTTATCAGTAACAACAAAGACTGTGCCTTAATAAAAGGAAAATCTATTTAAAAAAAAATACCATTGCTTATTGTCCTAAAATAAGAAAATAAGTCACTGTGGTTATGTCTATCCAACCAGCATGTAGGAGACGTGGGTTTGTGAGGTTGAAATACACAACCCATCTGGGAGGAGCACAGAGAGATAAGGCAGAAAAACTAAGAGATTAAAAAGAACACAACGCTACAAACAAGTTGAGCTGATACTGAGGAACGAACAAACAGAAAGTCTGGAAACAAATAGTGCTTGCTTATTTTAGGTCAAAGTCACAATCCTTCAACAGTGTCGGAGTACCCTTGAGAAGAACATAAATCTGCATTTCAATAACGAAGCTGAAAAATGAAAAGGCTAACACAGAAGCTTAGTTTGATAGAAAAGGCCCTTTACAGCCTTTACAAATTACGACACGTGGTTTGTTGTAATTCCATGAGGGGGGTATGTCTTCAGAACAAAAACATTTAGCCAATCCTGAAGACTCACAAATCCATGCAAACAAGATGAAGCAAACCTTTTATTAAACTGCACAATGAATGCATTTACTGAACTGAAGTTGTTAATGACTTAGTTCTTGTGTCACCGAATGCAAATCAGTTGAAGAGAACTGATTAGCGCGAAGGAACGTGTGCCAATGTAAAGACACACTGATGCCAACTCCACTTCTTGCCACGCTCGGTAATCAAAGAAACAAGGAAGTGCTTCCTCTAATCAACAATCACCCTGTGAGAAGTAAGAGGGTTTTAGTTGATTACAGCTGCCATAAAGAGCGACGAGAGTCTTCAAGGTTGATAGAAGATATAAGGGCTAACAAAAAAGGTGTCAACTACTGAAAAAGTGAGAAACTGAAGGAAAAAAAATCAAAAATCAATCAATGAAGTGCCAAAAAGACAAACAGACTTAAACCCCTCTTTTGATGTAAAAATAACAATAATAGTAATGTTATTAGCTTATTAGGGCATCAAAAAAGGTATGAGATGGATTTTTCTTGCTCTCTATTATGAACAATCCATTAATACCCTTCAATGACACTCTAAAAAGGCAACAAGGTTCATTTTCCAACACTCAGTTCTGCTACCACTGAAAACACTACAAGGAACCATTCCTGCCATTTGCAGTTTCACTTTTCACTAGCTTGGCTCCGTCTAACAGAACTCTAGTACCGTATTTTCCGGGTTATAGGTCGCACCTACATCACCGCCGACGTAACTCGTCATCCACCGCTGACGTAACGCGTCATCCACCGCTGACGTGACGCCTCACCGCTGAGACAACCCGGAAATATGGACTGAGTGTTTAGCTCTGTTGCAAATGTCTGCCACAGGAGCGCAAAGCAAGGCTTTTAAGAAGATTAACACGGTAAAAACAATTATTTGTTTGCTGAAAATTATAGCTGACATTATAGCACAAGGGTTCGTGGTTTATTAGCCGAGTGGTTTATTAGCTATTTGCTAAAATATACACAGAAATGAAACGAAAGCTAACACGAGACGATTCCGTCTAAAACAACGAATAAAAAAATCAAATTTTATCTCAAATGTTTCATACAGGGCAACAGTTTGTAAATTAAAGCCATATAATTACACTCTGGGAGCAGAAAAAATATCCACCGAGTGGTTTATGAGCTATTTATAACATTATAAACGGAAATAAAACTAAAGCTAACATGAGACGATTCCGTCTAAAACAACGAATAAAAAATCGAATTTTATCTCAAATGTTTAATACAGGGCAACAGTTTGTAAATTAAAGCCATATAATTACAATCTGGGAGCAGAAAAAATGTCCACTGAGTGGTTTATGAGCTATTTATAACATTATAAACTGAAATAAAACGAAAGCTAACACGAGACGATTCCGTCTAAAACAACAAATTAAAAAAATCAAATTTTATCTCAAATGTTTAATACAGGGCAACAATTTGTAAATTAAAGCCATATAAGTACACTCTGGAAGCAGAAAAAATATCCACCGAGTGGTTTATGAGCTATTTAACTAAATAGTAGGTATCTGTTTACGGTAGCTAACCGCTAACAACAAAGCTAAAAGATCGTTTTTTTATTTATCTCAAACATCTCATAAAGCTAGTCACTTGTAAATGTCCATACAGTGATTACATTCTGTAAGTTTCATAAAAATCCGCCGAGTGGTTCTTGACTTATCTTGCTAACAAACAGCTAACAAACACAGAGCTAACAGTAGTTACCTCCAGACCAGGAGGCCGGGCAGCGACAGAGTCAGTCCGAGCAGAGGAGGCTTTTTTTCGGACACGTGAGCTGGAAACGGTCGGTGGACTCTCTGGAAGTGTCCCCTAGCGGACAAAAGTGGTACTGCACCATTTTCTGCCAAAATGAAAAACGGTCACATCTGAACCAAAATTTGGTCTAAAAATATGGGAAAAAATCCATAAATATGTCTCACCTCTCTATAGGTCGCAGGGCATGCAAATTAGGCAAAAAGCCACAACCTATATTCCGGAAAAACGGTAAACTTATTCCTGTAAAAATGTACAGAATACTCTGCCATCGTTGCATCGTGCAGCAGTAAATATTTAAATTGTGTGTACCCTGCCATCATTGCACCTATATCTTAATATGTACTCATCAATTAGATTGTTTTAACACAGAAACACAGCACTGAAGGCTACCTATGGGACTGATCTAGTTGGCATAATGTAGACTGAGGAAGTCCTCTGGATGGGGGACAAAACATTTCTCACTTAAAGAAACTGGTCCAGAGGACACGATTTAACCATTTTTGTTAGTTTGTTTTATGTTTTGTTATTATGAGCGGTTTTTAAGGCCTTTAATTTTTAACTTGTCTTATGCTGTGACAAACCTTTGTCCCTCAGGAATACCTTTCTAGTTTTCTATTCATATTTTTTTCTTCTTCTTCTTTCAGCTTCTCCCTGCGTTATAACCTCTATGCCACACTCCCACGCCACCACTTTCTAGTTTTCTATTCGTATAATGAGGC
>JBBPBX010016205.1:13992-29620 GCA_038048925.1 Garcialebias charrua | reverse complement strand
GACCCCCGACCTACGACCCCATCGACCTGCGAACCACGGGACCTACGAACATATCATATTTAATAAAAATATGAAATTACTGTATTAAAAAAAAAAAAATTTTTTTTTTTTTTGTGTGTTTTTGTGTTTAAATGTTCTTAATTTCATGTTCTGGTTGTTTTAAAGGCTTTATAAATAATAATTATGATAAAAAAGATCATTTCTGATCATTTTTGAGCAATTTCTGAGCAATCTTGGGCAACAGGAAGTAGGTCTTCAGTTTACACGGTCACAAATTAATGTAGAACACCGGACGGCGGACGCCATTTTAGGTTCAGTCACTGGGGTCTCCGGTCACAGAACACCGGACGCCATTTTAGGTTAGCTGCCCGGGAGCCAGCCGAAGACTGGTGACCAGGATGGCTTCATATGGATTAATTACGAGCTGGAAACGTCTCTGTGAACTTTGTGGATGTCTCAGGCAGCAGCGGATTTATCGCCGATCGTGCCAGGCCGCCGTGCGAACACCTCCGGCCGGCCTGGCTACACCTCCGGCCTGGCTAGCTCCAGAAGCTAACACGGGAGCTAACACGGTAGCCGGCCGAAGACTGGTGACCAGGATGGCTTCATATGGATTAATTACGAGCTGGAAACGTCTCTGTGAGCTCTGTGGACGTCTCAGGCTGGAGCAGGAGCTACAGATTGATCGCGCCGCCGCTCCAACACCAGCTCATGGCTTGGCTAGCAGAAGCTAGCCAGCTAGCTAACACAGGTCTGGAGCAGCTGCGGTGGTTCACTGGCCGGCCGCCGCGCTGCTCGGCCCCGACAACAATCAACGCATGGCAACCTAAGATGTCGGCTTTGACCATCTCAAAGTAAGAAAATATATTTTTATTTATTCTGTAAATGTGAATAGCAATGTTTAACATTACAGTACACTACTGTACATTTAATGTGTGTGCGCGCTCCGTTAGCATGATAAATAAAGGTTGAATGAATGAATGAATGAATAATTTTTTTTTTAAATATAATTTTCACCCCCTACCTACGAACGGATCGAGCTGCGAACCGTTCTTAGGTCCCTAATTCGTTCGTAAATCGGGGGTCACCTGTATAGAGGAAATGTAATTAAACAAATATCAGCAATGCATAATAAATAAACCCTATAAGAGAATGTTACACCAATAAAATACACCAATATCCACTACTGAGGGTGAACATTAAAAATAATAAGTACAAAACATGCACGCAACTTGTGGTAGTTCAATTCTCCTTTGTGTTTCTAGCACAATATGAAACACTGCTTAAAACTTGAATACTGTTATTCTTCATCTAAAGGTTCACATGTTCAATCTATTACTTCTCATCCTCTGGAACATTGGAGACAAAAAATGATGACTAGCTGTCTGATGCGTGGCAAGACAAGAAGTCGGGGTGCCGCAGCCAGACAGGTTTTATGGAGCAACACTGAGTGGTAATGTCTTCAGCTCATTATGTGAGGTTCTTCTGACAGTACACAGCAAATGACGAAGGATTATTATGAACCTGAAGGCTGCGGGATGATGAAAAGCAGCGGACGAGACAGTGCAATGAAGCAGCAAATTAAAACACACTGAGACCTTGACAGCTCTTATATTCACTGGCTACAGGGAAACGTCTGCTTCGATGAGTTCTGTGTCCCAGTTCCACATGTCCAAAGGCCTTTTCAGGTACTACATGCATGGATGTACTTAGAGATATCTAAGATGGCAGTTCGGACGTTTTCAGACTCAGGGACAGCAGCTGCTGAGCTAAAGAGAAACTGGTAAGGTTGTAACAGGTTTGCTAAAGCACAGTAGCTGGTGTTGTTTTACTCTGGCTATGTTCACACTGAAGGCAAATGTAGCCCAAATCTTTTTTTTTTTTTGCCCCATATGACCCATACAGTACTGGTATTTTAATGTCAATCTGAAGGTGACAAATCAGATTTATTCAAATCCCATCCAGGCATTTTTTACGTGTACTGAATTTGATACAGATCTGATATTCAAGGCGACATCCGTCTGAACAGTCCTTTCATCTAACTTTTACATAAAAAAGAAGCCATCTTTGTGAAGGCAGTCCATCCATCATTAAACAGGGGTGGAGGCCTCTGTGTCCAACAGTCCCCCTCTTACAATGCTGTTATTGCTAGTATCATTCAGCTCTGTGAATAGCAAGTGGCCACCAGGGCACTAACGACCAACTGTTAGGTTGCTGGTTCTCCTTTATCAAGTGAACAGCTAGTTCTGGATGTCAACAACAAACTTGTTGATCTGCTATGAGAAGGTGCTATTTATAAGACTGAGCTGAATACAGCTCCTCAGACAGACAAGTTTCTTGGATAAAATAAAAAACGTTTCACATTGCTGTTGTTGGTCTCCTCTATCGTTTTTTGTTTCTACATTCAGTTTTCTGTTATGTAATCTGTTGCTGTGTGCTTGGTCTGTCTGTCCCTGTACAGCACTTTGGTGTGTATAAAGTGCTTTATAAATAAAGTGGTATGGTATGGTAACAAGAAGAATCCATCCAGAGGACCTAACTTTACTTTCTTAAGTTTTCTACCTGGATTATTGAGCAGCATCAGGAAACTTTTTACGCTGTTGAGGTCGAGTTAAACCGATCGATTCAAGTGTTAATGATACCAACCTTGTGCAGTTTAAATCTAGGAACTCCACATAACTTCATCTACAGACAAAAGTCCAGTTGCTTTGTCTTTGTTCGCTCCATTTCTCATGTCCTGGATGACTGAAACTACAGTAACGTATACCGTACTAACGCTAGTGTCTGACCGTATCAAAACGAACGTGATGGGATCGAGTTTGATTTCTTCTTTCAGTACGTCTCTCCCGTTCCAAAAATGCAGCGTTGCGCCAGAGGAGCCATCAAGAGGCAAGGTTCAGTGTAAACACTGGACCAAACAAGTTTGTCAGATAACCTCGATTCATGCTCAGTAATCCAAGTAGAAAAATCCCACAAAGTTTTGTCAGGTCCTCTGGACAGTTTCTTTTTGTTGAAACGTTTCGTCTTTCATCTACAAGACTTCATCCGTCCGAGGAGCCACAAACAAACTCAGTCTTATATATAGCTAGGCCTGTCGCAATAAACCAAGTGTGCCCAACCAGTCGCTCGCGGGCAACCGGTCGCCCGCCAGCTGGTTCCCAGTCGCCCGCGAAGCTCAACCTTGCTCTAACAGCTGACGAGCCGGCTCTCAGCTGTTAACAAGGTGAAATGTCCGCTGCTAAGCTTCATTCTAACTCCGGCAGAAGGGGTGGAGGGAGGAATGACTATATGCCAATGCGCAGCAACGCTTTCCTCAGCCCTCCCCATCTTGTATGCTCACAGACACAGTCTCGCGAGTTTTGGGTGCGGTGACTGACGAGACTTTAGGTTCAGCAGTGGAGCTATCGGTGCGTGAGAGCGCTGTGGAGTGAATGTCAGTACGCAGTAAACATGGAAGGAAAACTAGCGAACAAGCAAACGAAAACTTACTATTTTCACACAGAATGGGAGGAGGATTATTTTTTTGTTTATTCTAATTCAAAGTCTATTTGCCTCATCTGTAATTCGAGCGTTGCCTTGCCCAAAAAGTGCAACTTGGAGCGGCATTTCAAGACGATGCACAAACGTTTTGATGCAGATTTCCCTCCTAAAAGTTCTTTACGGACTCACAAAGTGCGGGAGCTAAAACACAAGCTTGCAGCCCAGCAATCGATCTTCACTCGGCCCAGCACGAAAGGTAAGGCAGCTACAATCGCCTCCTACCGTGTTAGCCGCATCCTGGCTCAACATAAGAAGTCTTTCAGTGATGGAGAAGTTATGAAAGAAGCGTTTATTGAGGCTGCAGATGCACTTTTTCACGATTTTAAAAATAAAAGTGAGATCGTAGCTGCTATTAAAGACATGCAGTTGTCCAGACAAACAGTGACACGACGATGTGAGGGAATGGCTGTGGATGTGGAGGAGCAGCTAAAAAAGAACGTGCAACAATGTGAGTGTTTCTCTCTTCAGTTTGATGAGTCAACAGACATGGTGGACACAGCACAGCTGTGTGTTTTTATCAGAATGGCCTTTGCAGACATGAGTGCAAAAGAGGAGCTGCTCACCATCTTGCCTTTGAAGGGACACACAAGAGGAGAAGATATTTTTAATGTGTTTATGGAGTTTGTTAATAAAAGCAACTTGCCCCTCTATAAACTAATTTCTATAACAACTGATGGTGCTCCAGCAATGACCGGTCACACCAGTGGATTTGTTGCACTCTGCAAGCAGAATGATGCTTTCCCAGACATTTTGAACTATCACTGCATCATACACCAACAGGCCCTGTGTGGGAAGATTTTAAACATGAAGGAAGTGATGGATGTTGCCATGAAAACTGTGTGCTCTATAAGGGCCAGGAGTCTGCAGAGGAGGTTGTTCCGGGCTCACTTGGAGGAGGCAGGAGCAGACCACACAGACCTGCTGCTGCACATGGACGTCAGGTGGCTAAGCAGAGGTAAATTTCTGGCCAGATTCATTGAGCTGTTGCCTGAGATCAGGGATTTTCTGAAGCTGTCAGGTCATGGTGGACATTCAAAACTCGAGGACACCCAGTGGCTTTTGGATTTAGCCTTCCTCACAGATCTCACCAGCCTGCTCAATGAACTGAATTTGGAGCTTCAGGGAAAGGACAAAAACATAATTCACATGATCAGTTCTGTGAGCACCTTCAAAAGCAGGCTGCAACTGCTCACAAGTCGGCTGCAACGCAGGGACCTGCGAAACTTCCCACACATGGAGGCAGAGCTACAGCGCCAAGGGAAAGAGGTCACACAACTGGACAGTGCACACTTTTCTAAGCAGGTTCAGAGCATCTCAGCAGAATTTGAGAGACGATTTACTGACTTTTCCTCCATCGAGCCTGTTACCAGCTACATGTGTTATCCTTTTGGAAATGTTGATGTGGATGACATTGTGTCCAAATTGGTGTCCGTGTTTCAGCTGGACAGCTCTGGTGTTGAAAATGAGGTGTTGACTCTGCAAAATGACATTGGGATCAAATCCAGAGCATCACCTGGCGTGAATGGAGAGTTCTGGAGTCTGCTGTCAGAAGAAAAGTATCCTAACATCCGAAGATGTGCTTTGAACTTAACAGCACTTTTTGGATCGACCTACCTGTGTGAGTCTGCTTTTTCACACATGAAAATCATCAAGTCCAAAACCAGATCCACAATGACTGATGATCATCTGGAGACCTGCCTGCGCCTCGCAACCACCTCATACTGCCCCGCTTATGAGACCCTGGCCTCCTCCTCTCAGTGTCAGAAGTCCCACTAAGGTAGAGACACATTTATTTTATACAGCTTGCATAAAAATTGTCTCCTATAGACTTGTCACAATGTGTCTGTATGTTGTTTTTTTATTAAATTTTAGACCAGACTAGTTAGCTAGCTAGTGTTATTTATTTATTTATTTTGCAGTTTGGGTGTGCCCTTCATTTTCTGTACCTAATGTGTGTGTGTGTGTGTGTGTGTGTGTGTGTGTGTGTGTGTGTGTGTGTGTGTGTGTTGTGTGTGTGTGTGTGTGTGTCTTGTCTTATAACCAGGTGGAACTCTGAATGGCCCTTTGAAGCCAGCAGTCTGGACCAGTGAGGGACTTCAGCACCTGCAGATGACACACCATCCTGCTGCACAGAGCAGCTGCCTAGTTTTGATATTTAGGTTTTATTGAGATTTGAAATTGTTGGAGATTTGTAAATCTGCACCTTTGTAACTTTTTGTAAATAGTTAGTGTGTTAATGAGGGAGTTTTATATTGTTCAGTTCAGTTGTTTATTCGTTTCTTTAAAAAATATGGTGTGCTTTTCAAATATTGTGTTCTTTTACTTTGATAAAATACTTTAATTAAATAAAACTAGCAACACATTACGTTCCGTTTTATTTACTTTAAAGAAGTGAGGAGTAGAGAGATGAAAAATTACGTTTTTTTGATACTGAGACTGGACGAGTAGCCCTCGGCAAACTGCCGACTTCAAAAGTAGCCCTTGGTTCAAAAAAGGTTGGGCACCCCTGCCTATTGCTTCTTTGTGTCTCTCTTTCTGAAGACACTGGATGACAAAAAGCTCAATTCCGGTGCCCTTCACCGACCCCACCCTTTCTCTTTTCTCTTTAAAATTCATTTAAACTGCTCAAAATTGTGTTTTTGGATCGTTAAAAGCAGCTAAGCTGAGAAGATAAGCTATGAGCTAACAGGCCAACTTCGGGAATAAACTCCGTCCTGTCGAAGCTCCAAAATTCACAGTTGAAACCCGTGCCTTAGTGTAAAAAGTTGTTTTTCTCTGCAAAAAGAAGCTGAGAACTTAATTTACTGTTTGTTTTTTTGTAATTAAAAGCTTTGTGTGACACATGCTATGCTAAAGAGCTCAAACCACACTGAGCGTCTGCCATTTTGAGAACCGAAGAGACACAAGCCATGTGACGTCAAGGGCCCTCCCTCCCATTTTTCTTAAAGAGACACGCTGCTTGCTCCCTTACTATCCATCCTTCATTTCAAACAGTCTTATACTGCTATCCAGTGGTCAAAAAAGGTACTACACGCAAAACAACAAACATTACTTCTTAAATTTGACAATAATTATTAATTATTGTCAAATTTCAAACAATATTATCGTCATCACCTCATTTTCAACACCAGAGCTGTCCAGCTGAAACACGGACACCAATTTGGACACAATGTCATCCACATCAACGGGGCGGCCGTGGTGTAGTGGTAATGGCAGTCGTCTCCCGATCGGAAAGTTGGCGGTTCGACTCCCGGGACCTGCACCATGTGTCGTTGTGTCCTTGGGCAAGACACTTAACCCTGAGTTGCTCCCGGTAGGACTGGAAAGCACCTTGCATGGTAGTCTGCCGCCACCGGTTTATGAATGTGTGTAGCATTCAATATATGTGTAGCACTTTGAGATTTTCAGTAATGAAAAGTGCGTTATAAATTGAATCAATTATTATTATTATTATTATCACAATAATTTCTGAGACAATTAATCGCCCAGCAAAATGTGTTATCGTGACAGGTCTATACACCTTCTCATAATGGGTCAAACAGTTGTATGGTGCTCAGATGGATTCTGGAGTCTGCCCTCTCCCCCACCAACTCGTTCGAGGCAGTCATAGCCGAAGTGGTTCAAAACATCTTGATTCATGCTTAATAATCCAGGTAGAAATTGTGTTTTTGGACGGCCGTGGCACAGTGGTAATGGCAGTCAACCCCCGATTGGAAGGTTGGTGGTTCGAATCCCGCGTCCGCTCACCATGTGTCGTTGTGTCCCTGGGCAAGACGCTTAACCCCGAGTTGCTCCCGGTAGGTCTGGATGGCGCCTTGCAAGGCAGGCTACCACTACCGGTGTATGAATGTGTGTATGAATGGGTGGATGGTTGGTATTGTAAAGCGCTTTGGGGCTCCTCACAGGGGGCTGGAAAGCGCTATATAAATAAGCTCCATTTACCATTTACCATTTAGAAAGCCCTCACTTTGGCCATAACTGCCTCAAACAAGTCATTGGGGGAGAGGGCGGACTCCAGAAACCCTCTCAGCACCATCAAACTGGTTGACCCACTATGTGAAGGTGCTATTTATATGACTGAGTTTGTTGTGGCTCCTCGGACTGATGAAGTCTTTTGGATGAAAGACTAAACGTTTCAACAGAAAGAAGCTGTCCAGAGGACCTGACTTAACGTTGGATAGGTCAGATTGTGTTGATCGCACAAGCCATGTAATTTTATGTCTTGTCGTTTTAATTCAAAGATGAAATTCGAACCCCAATTTTGCCAGTCTCTTTGATAAATAAATTCCACCTCTAAAATGCAAAATGGGTCCAAAAGTGATTGTATTTTAACATGTATATGTTTGCCTACTCATGTAGTGTATAAAAGATTAAACAGCACTAGCATGTATTTATATTTTGTTACAGCACGCCCCCGATTTAACTCCATTTAAATCACATGTTGTCTGAAGCACAACAAATGACTGAGCAATTTGTGATACCTTATATATTTTTTTTAATGTACCAACCTCTGTAAATTTCATTCATAAATCAGTTTGGCATTTTAAGGTTATGGAGCCGTGAAGGATGTTTAAAAGATAAGCAAATGTCGAGACAAAACAAGTCTCTGTGCCTGGTCCAGAGTAGCAGATAAGAACTTGTCATCCTCATCACATCCCTTGGAGTAGCTTGTCAGACAGAGCCGAATGAACAGCAAAAAGGAACACAAGCTGACAGCTGGACACACAAACAAATCTACTTCCTGACATTCACACCGTTGCTCTGGTTTAACATTCACTCACTCTACTCTTGGTCTCCCTTGTTACGTATTCATTCCCTTACCCCTCTACAAAATAAACACTCCAGAAAAGCTATTTGTAACACATTACAGGAGGAAAAAATGGAGGAGAACAGACACTTTAGATTTCAGAATATTAAGACTCAAATTTAGCTGGTGTCACCGGCAACACGCCGCCAAGATGACAAAGTAAAAACAAACAGAAACTTGAGCAGTTTTCGTATCAGCAGCCTTGTGTGGGAATCACCAACTTTCAGACTCTCATGAACACTGCAGGCATGTGGATCCAACTGACTAAACAAAAATCAACCACCGTGTTTCCATTTAGGTGTATTTGATACTAAAAAGTACAGAGGAGAAACAGAAACATGAACGAAGTCCTGGCACTGAAGGAACAAGTCATCTGCCACTTTTCATGAGTTTTATACTGAAATCATCTTTTGTTGAGAAACCATTTTGCTCACACCTTTAAAATAACAACATGTACAATCCCATGTGATATCTCACATGACCTGTGTGCGGTTGGCATGTTTTGAATGACTCAGCTACTACCACACCAATATCACACAAACAGTTCAATATCTCGAAAACTGCCTGAGTTGTAGCTACCGTACTTCTATGTTCTCCAAGTTAGTTGGCTGTGACAGCCATCTTGAATTAGGCTTACTCCAAAATTTAAACAATTTTAAATGTTCATCTAATGATTACTTTATGAAAGCTTCATTAAAATCCACCCTGTGGTTGTAGATATTTTGCTAACAAACAGTTGACTCCATTAGTTAATGACAGAGTAAACAAAGGCTCGTGAGATCAGTTTATGCTTGGTGTATAGATTGGGGTAAAATCTCAGTTATTACTATGCCCGATATTATCTGCAAGCTATCAGTATCGGACGATATTAGCGATAAAGTTAAATATCGGACATCGACCATTCCATCAAAAAACCTCACCAATATAAAAGGCTTCTGTTTTAAGTAAATTTGTAATTTAAGAAAGTGTCCAATTTATCATTAATGCACTACTACTTATGCACTTTTCACTTGTCATTTGTGAACAGGTTGTTTAGATTTGTGAAAAATTACAAATTTGCACTGTTTGAGTGTTGTTGTTGAGTTGTTGAGGGCGGCCGTGGCGTAGTGGTAAGGGCAGTCGTCTCCCGATCAGAAAGTTGGTGGTTCAACTCCCGGGACCTGCACCATGTGTCGTTGTGTCCTTGGGCAAGACACTTAACCCTGAGTTGCTCCCGGTAGGACTGGAAAGCACCTTGCATGGTAGTCTGCCGCCACCGGTTTATGAATGTGTGTAGCATTCAATATATGTGTAGCACTTTGAGATTTTCAGTAATGAAAAGTGCGTTATAAATTGAATTAATTATTATTATTATTATTGTCATTGTTTTAAAGAGAGTAAATGTCATGAATAAAGTTGACATTAAACATAATCCAAGTTGAAGTGTTACATTGTTTTTAGCCACTTTCTGACATCTGCATTTGGTAGCAGGACAATTTGACAAAGACCATGCAGAATAATGTAGTATTTTAATTCCACAGCAGAGAAAGCTATGTAGTCTCTGTAAGTAGGTCTAGGAAAAAAATATCGGTACTTGTATTGGTATTGGTTATCGGCCAAATAACTTTTATCATATCGGCATATCAGTTATCGCCCCAAAATCCAATATTGTGCATCCCTAGTTATTACCACACTAAATTCCAACTCAATACTGTATGTGAAACTCGTTGATGCCAATCCAATTGTGACTTTCTGGAAGTTTCTTTACAATCCATTCAGTGACTCGTGAGATGTTTTGCTAATAGTATAGACAAACAAACGCAACGATAATAAATTCAAGATGCAAAGTTTCAGTTCATATCAAAAGTAATAAGACATTCCCATTTTTTGTTTTTTTTTGTTTTTTAAGTTTGGGACATGATAGATGAAGAGCATAATAAAATATTCAGTAAATATTGCCAGAGCAAATGGATGCAGTAAATGGTTGGGATTTTCTTGGGACTGGAGTTCTGAACTGACCACTAAAGCGTTTTGTTAGTTTGAAAACCACCAGTAATGGCTGTGACCTCCTCAAGAGCTGCAAAGAACTGAGTTTATATTATTGAAAAGTGTCTTTATCTATCCTGTGGTGGATAAAATTACCCTGGTATCTAAAATCTTTAAATATACATGATATTACTGATATCACATGTACATTTCTAATCAGTGTCTAGACACAAGTAGAAAACTAGTTAACAGTTTTAAATAAACATTTTTTTTGTCTCATACATGCCTATTTTCCACCAGGAATCTTTGACAACAAGAACAAAACTTGTATAATACATTGTCTTTATGGTTGAACACTTTGAAATATCAGCATTTTCCCAAAGTCTAAATACCAGTACTTGAAACCATTATGTGATTAAACTGGCGCCAAAACGGGCGTCAAGTCTTTCTGTGATTGCTTTTAGGTTTAGAGTCTGCAGCACATCAGCAGAGCTCCAGTGCTTTGAGACTGAACACACATATTTAGACACAACTGTTGTCATTAAAATGTGTAAAATGCAGCAAAGCAAATAATGTACTGTAATATGATTTCTGTCAGATAAATAGTTTTCTTCGTAGCCATGATGTCATTTAAAATCAATTTCCATTGTGTACAAAATGTAATTTTAGCTGTTTAAAGTTACAAACTCTGATTAAAAGGCCAATCTGAAGAAGAAAGGAAACTACCATAATGCACAAATAATTTCCATCATAGCTGCACAAAAATACTTGTTAGAAGAATGTCTGTTGACACACAAATCCAGACTGGTTGTACTCAAATCTACAACAACTTGATAGTTTTGACCTTCATTCTGCCATTTGGGTAGAACAAAGAATGGTCGAGGAAGAAAGGAGCACCATTGTGGACTGGACTGCTTTGAGAACTAAAATAGTCCATGTTCGCCTTCTGATAACCTTTTACTCAAAACAGACTCAGTCAATGAATACCTCAGTGTCCCAGTACTGCTGATGACGATGGCAAACCCAAAAAGTCAAATATAAAAACAAAGGAGGCTTTTTAGTAAATTAAACTGTGTTTTGTTTATTTTACAGTGTAGTAAGATGAAAGCATATTTTTATTACCTAATAATAGCTAAAGTCTGATTTTAGTACAGCAGGAGCTTACGATCTGAAGAACTAAAATGTGGACGTAAAAGACAACAAAAGTTGAGTTGACGTTTCCAAATTTAAGTGAGTGGAAAATGTAATTTAATGCAATAAATGCCAAAAATAAAAAATGAACGAAGTGCCTATGGTAGTTTTATAATTACAACAAATAAATTAACCTGGTAAACAGTTTTCTAGAATAGTCTCCAAATTATATAAAACACAATAAATACAATAGCTCAGAAGCAGCTAATTTTAAAATGACTTGTTGATAAAATAGTAATCAGTTTGCCGTTTTGTCTAAAACTACAGTGGTAATAAATATCGGCCCAACCGATATGTCGGTACGACTGGTAAAGGAGTTTGGGGACCTATCGGTGATAACTGGCCCATTATGCACAGATATAAACACTTCTATTTGTTGTCCCTAAAATGCTGGAACCAGCCGTGTCCTTACTTGCAAATGCAATATTTGTACAATACATCCAGCAGAGGGCGCATGTGGACTACGTTCAAGTCAGTGCCATTCACTTTAACTTTCACTTTCAGTGCAGACGAAGCAGGGAGCAATACTGTGTAGCATATACTACTGAACAGAGCATGGTAAGTTTATTTAACTGATCTGTAAAATAAAATAAAAAGAACAATAAATTATCTTCAATCCTCCAACCTGCTTATCATTAGCTATGTGCCTCTGAAGTTACCAAGCTAATATTTAGATAACCTAGCATAGGCTATTGTTTAGTGTTTAACATATATCTTTGATCTTTTAGAGTATTGTTTAGCATTTGTTTAGAGTATATCTTGGATCCTTTTATACCGTTTCTTTTTATACTTTATATTTTTTGCCATATTTGGATGTAACTGGGACCTAGGGTACACAATTTCGTTCCACCTCATGTACATGTGATGCAAAAGTAAAACTTTATCCAGAACAATAAATCTAACGTAGAGGTAAAATATATCAACGTTAGTAACGTTATCTTTATCGTCCTCAATGAAATGCATTGCCTGTCTGAAATATGTACTTCTGTACAAAGAATAAACAAATCTCAGCTGAAATCAATACAGGTCTTCACCATACGGACTGTTTAAACAATGAACAGGGAAGGGCATTTCTTTGTTTAATTTATATTTTTGTAGCACACTTGATAACTTTATGGTGAATAGTATAGGATTGAAATTTTGAATGCACGTTAGGAAGAGTGTTTCAATACTTCAAGTGTTAAAACAGGTTTAAAAGCAGCTGATTAGATTCTTGGGAGTGGACAAAGCTCAAACATTTTCAGCCAGTATATCAGTTATCTGCATTAGCCTTCCCTGCCCAATATCAGTATTGGCAACAGCCAAAATTTCCATACCAGTCGGACTTTTTTCTTAGTTCAAATCTTAAATCTTATTACTGTACAGTTTTTTTTCTTTTACTTTTTTTGTTGGATTTAACTGGGACCCTGTGTACATAATCTCGTTTCATCACATGTGTAGTGACAATAAAGAATCTCTGACTCTGACTTTGGTAAAAATAGTGTAAGCAATTCTGACACAGGCTCAAAACATGCGGCTGGTTCTTAAGACCAAATTTGTCTCCAATTTTCTACACAACAGGCCACAAAAAGCAGGTTTTACTGCTTGCTTTGTTAAAACACAATGTTTTGCTGGGATAGCATGTACAGTATCCTGGTTCTCATGCAGGTGTTATGCTGAGCTGTTCCCTACAAAACTCGCCTACAGGTAATTCCCTGACTGTTATTTGATGGCAAAAAGGGGAAATTAATGAATAGACATGTTGACATCATGTTACTGACGACTGAGTGAAATAAAAACATGCAAAAATGTACCTGAAGAAGTTCAGCGGAAGAGCTGCTCAGTTCGTCTCCAGACTCTGAGTCGTTGGTGCGTCTCTCTTCCCCGGCAGAGTCACAGAGTTGGGTGCTGTCCACGTCCAGAGGAGCTCTCACAACATCAGGGGATCGGGCTCGACTTCGAGGAAGTGTGCTGAAGCCCTCTTTGTGAGGAGCCAGGGGGCCACCAGCTGGGACAAGGATTTCAGGCTGAGGTCGTTCACGTTCTGTCGGGGTGGTGGGGACGTGATGGTTACCGGTACTGTTCCTGCGGGATATCGGCGGACTGAAGTTGCCTGATGTGGCAGTGTGTGCAGGAGAACGCCGGGATTTGGATTTTTGTCTGTTAAGATTTTCAGCAGGTCCCAGCTCCAAACCAGTTGGATTTTTAGCACCACTTTTAGGATTTGCATTTCCAGAATGCGTGATAGGTTTAAGAGGTGGCATGAGGGCTTTACGGACTTCTCTGACATACTGAGCAGGTACATAAAAAGGTTTAGTTGCTTCATCTTTCCTCACTTGCCACCAGTCCTCGTTCGTTTTTTTGACAAGCATGTAGCATTCCCCCTCCCGGATGCCAATGAGGCGGTCCTTGGACTTGTACTCATAGTCATACTCCACTTCTATGTAGATCTCACCCGGGGCAATAGGCAAGTCTGCCATGACGCCTCCAACCGTCCTCAAGGCAGCTCAGCACAGCAGTGGAACGTTTATTACCATGGCTGAAGAGCAGAACTGGGGACAAAACGAACAAAGCTTCAAGTCAGTAAGACGGTTTGAAAAATCAAAATGACTTTCAGATTGAATTTATGAGGAAATCTTCACTAAAGTCAAAAATCATAAAAATAATTGACAATACTACGGTAAGATGAACTTTGAGTAAGCAAAATAGAATACAGATGGGAAAAATACAAGACTGTTATAATTTACTGGTAATCACTCAAATACCTTTTTTATAAAATCTGCACTAAAATATGAAGGAATTTGAAAGACTAAATTGCTTTAATACACCAATTTTCCCGAGATGTTTTGCTCAACAGTATTCTGTTGTGTCAAGCCCAAAAATCCAAAATTGTCTGCGTTTGATGTTTCTTCTAAGATGGACAATAAACAAAGACTCCGGGAATTTGTACAGGAGGTTTTTTTTCTGTCATTCTTGATTCATTAAATAATTCCATCAGCATTGTACATGGTGTTCTTGAGGCAACAGACAAAAACAGTAGCACCTGGTATAAATTTCAAGTAGCAGTAAACAACACATCTTATGGTTCACTGATGAAATCCCTGGACTTCATATTAGCGGACTTTCTTTGTTTATGGACTGTAGATGGCCTAATTTAACGGGCGGGAACCACACCACCTTAAAAGTGAATCTCCTTGACTGAGCACCTGAATCCAAACAGTTTTCATCAAGTTCCTGTACTTTTCCTGTGACAATAACTACCGGTATTCACCATTTTATTCACTAAAAACACAGAACTGTTTGAGATGTTTGTTCATATGAACTGTTTGTCTGTGACTGAAGATCACAATGCAAGAAACCACATTTTTTAGAATAAACAAGTCTAAATTTCTGCTAATTTCAGAAGATCTACCGTATAAACTTTTTTAAACCTTCACATCAACAACAAGTAAAGTTTATGCCCCATCTATTTCACTGCACACATTTTCCATTTAACTTTCTTTTATTTCTTAACCGTTTTTTTTTTTTTTGTATTATAGCAACTTTGTGTAATATTATTATTATTACCGGGTAAGTGTTCTGTTTTCTTTCATAGACAGGTTAACAATACATATTACAACCTGATACATTCCCCTTGAGTAGGAGGTAAGTACCTGGTAAGTACCCAGTATAGGTACCTGGCAAGTACCCAGTATAGGTACCTGGTAAGTACCAAACTTTATACTCAGTGAGTACCAGATACCTACCCTTTAATAGAAGGTACATACCTTGTAAGTACTTAGTAAATAATAAATATCACATTTTGCACCTACCATGTCAGAACTAGGAACAAAGAAAGTACCAATTACATAGTAAGTAAGTACCAAGTAAGTACCAGAGAAGTACCAAACACCTATCTTGTAAGTTTAAGGTATGTACCCAATGAGTGCCCGATGACAACCCTGTAAGTGCCAAGCATGTTCCTGTTAAAGTATCCAGGAAATACTATAAATTGTAGGTACTTAGTAATTACCATATATGTAACCCTGTAAGTACCCAGTAAATTCCAAGTGTATACCCTGTAAAAATTACCATAAAAGTGCTCTGTAAGTATTCAATACAGGTAGTCCTCGACTTACGACGGCCTCGAGTTATGACGTTTTGCGG
>JBBPBX010016204.1:15422-34903 GCA_038048925.1 Garcialebias charrua | reverse complement strand
CTGTAACAGGTAAGGGCCTCCTAGATTCTTACATTTAGCTTTAGACTTTAACTACTCTTAATTGCTGAACTTTTAATACACACTGTGGTCATCTCACACACACTCTGTTTAACTATAAATAACCAAACCATAAGTAAAATATAAACTCAATTTACTGAACATGTTTTAAAGATTGAACAACTTATACAATATGACACAAAAACGGTATCTGTAGGCAGATTACTCACTGTATAGCTTCAACTAAGTGAGGGGCCCACTCACCAACCACACACAGACACCTGCCGGCTTATCTAACCCTAAAACGTTAAAGTTGCAGGCCTGAGCGACGCTTGGGAGCGGTGAGGCCCAAAACGTAATGGCCGCTTCACTCGTTGAGCAAATAAATAAACCAAACAGTACCTGGTTTAGTAGTTCACTACAGACCCTGGTCCCAGTTCAGGCGAAGAAGAAATCCAAACCAAGATGGTGATGCAATCAGCTGTCTGCAGGTCCAGGTTTAACTTCAATGAGCAATGTAATCCAGAGGAACTCTTCTGGCAGTCCATAAACACTCCAGTTATGACAATCTTCACCTCCAGGCCGGAATGATGAAGAGACAGTCTCCCCAGCAAGCTGAACAAGCTACACTAGGTTTACTGTGCAGCATTCACTGAGCTAGTGAATGCTAAATGTTTGATGTTAAACTGCCTCAAAGTGCAAAAACACAGAACTGTAGGACAAACTTCAGGCTGAAATTGTCCCTTGTAGTCCCAAAACCATCAAACAGGTCTCCACTGACAATCACTGTGTTAGCAACCAGGAAACTTATTTAATTAGTCCAAAATGCAGCACACCTGTCAACTCTGGTGTGCTTGGCTTTCATCAAGTTCAAAACCCTGACTGCTCACACTTCCTTTTGGCTTTTCACAATAAAGCAGAAATAAAATACAAGCAACAAAATGTTATGCTTTCTTGCTTTTAACTTACACTTGTGTATTTTAAACAGTGTTAAAGCATATTACAACATAAATAAATGAAATACAATTGTAGCTATATTTACAACATATTTAACTTAGGAGTTTTTAGACCTAAAATGATTGTCTGGGTTACACGGACATGTCCCACCGGGAGGAGACCCAGAGGAAGACCCAGGACACGCTGGAGGGACTATGTTTCTCGGCTGGCCTGGGAACGCCTTGGGATTCCCCCAGAGGAGCTGCTCCAAGTGGCTAGGGAGAGGGAAGTCTGGGCCTCCCTACTTAGGCTGCTACCCCCGCGACCCGACCCCGGATAAGTGGACGAAAATGGATGGATGGATGGATGGATGGATGTGAGTCAAAACTGTCAAGATGAAAGTACTCAAACCGTACATAATACTTCAAATCTAAGATATTAAAACAAATGTACACATATTTTTGAGAAATTTTTTTAAAACATTTTTAAATGTTCAACAACAATGTGAACAATATTTTGAAGGAAGGACAAACGTAATAATTTAGTGGAGAAGGAGTTCTTAATTATGGTAGATGCAAAATATTAAACACCTCTTATTTGTAAGATTCCCATACAGTATATAAAATGGTAAATTGAGCTTACAGGTGACCCCCTAGTTACGTACGAGTTAGGGAGATAAGACCTGTTCGCAGCTCGATTCTGCCGTAGCTAGGGGGTGAAAATAGCATCCAGTTTGTAGGTCCTTATTCCGTTCGTAGAAATACCGCTAACGGAGCGCGCGCACACATTTAAGCATGTACAGTAGTGTACTGTAATGTTAAACATTGCTATTCACATTTACAGAATAAATAAAAATATATTTTCTTACTTTGAGATGGTCAAAGCCGACATCTTAGGTTGCCATGCGTTGCCATGATTGTTGTCGGGCCGAGCAGCGCGGCAGCCGGCGAGTGAACCACCGCAGTTGCTCAAGGCCTGTGTTAGCTAGCTGGCTAGCTTCTGCTAGCCAGGCCATGGGCTGGTGTTGGAGCGGCGGTGCGATCAATCTGCAGCTGCTGCTCCAGCCTGAGACGTCCACAGAGCTCACAGAGCGATTCCAGCTAGTAATTAATCCATATGATGCGATCCTGGTCACCAGTCTTCAAAGGCCGGCTCCCGGCAGCTAACCTAAAATGGCGTCCGGTGTTCTACATTAATTTGTGACCGGAGACCCCCGTGACTGAACCTAAAATGGCGTCCGGTGTTCTACATTAATTTGTGACCGTGTAAACTGAAGACCTACTTCCTGCTGCCCAAGATTGCTCAAAAATGATCAGAAATGATCATTTTTATCATAATTATTATTTATAAAGCCTTTAAAACAACCACAGCTGCAACAAAGTGATGTACACATGAAATTAAGAACATTTAAACACACACACAAAAAAAAAAATGTTTTTTTTTGTTGTTTTTTTAATACAGTAATTTCATATTTTTATTAAATATGATACGTTCGTAGGTCCCGTTGTTCGTAGGTCGATGGAGTCGTAAGTAGGGGGTTTGCTGCACTTATATTGCGCTTTCTAGCCCCCTATGAGGGGCCCCAAAGCGCTTCACAGTGCCAACCATCCACCCATTCATACTCACATTCATACGCCGGTAGCGGTAGACTGCCATGCAAGGCGCCAGCCAGTCCTACAGGGAGCAACTCAGGGTTAAGTGTCTTGCCCAGGGACACAACGAGGTATGCAGTGACCGGGGAGCGAACCTGGGATTTTCCGGTCTTGAGCCGGCTGCCCTGCCTCTACACCAGTGTTTTTCAACCTTTTTTGAGCCAAGGCACAGTGTTTTCATTGAAAAAATCACAAGGCACACCACCAACCAAAATTGTAAATAAAGATACTCTGTATCCGCCTATATTAAATATATAGTCATTCTTATCAAAGTGTCTTGAATAGGAATGAAATAAACAGCTTCTCACCGCATACCAAGCACAACTGAGTCAGTGTCGTTGCGTCCCCGGTGAAAGTAAATCCAAACAAAATGTAACTCTCACTGTACTGTCTCGAGCTCACGGTATCTGCCTCCTTCTGATATCCACTTATACTAGGTGAATTTTGTCCAGGGACCAGATCAGAGTTAGTATTTTTTCTTTTCAAAAACTTTTCCATCACTGTCATAGTCTTGCTAGCAGCGATTTATGCGATGTACAATACTGTACATTGAATTTACATTTATAAATTCAATGCATAGTTTAAATCTGTATCTGTTGATCAAAACCAACAAGAATTACAATAGTGCCACAATCAAAAATGAAACAAAAAAACGGGGAGTGGCTGTGTTGATTTCCCATAATGCTTAGCGGTATATTAGTGTTCAATTATAGTTTAAATCTGTATCCGTTGATCAAATTCAACAAGAATTACAACTCATAGTGCCACAATCAAAAACAAAACAAAAAAATGGGGAGTAGACAGTGTTGATTTCCCATAATGCTTAGCAGTATTTTAGACTAGTGTTCCGGGCTGCACCATGAGTCAGAAGGACGTCTGTGGTATAGACCTGCCTCTTGTATGCTATTAGTTTGCGTACTACTGTAGTGAGGCTCAGAGTGTCTTCTCTGGGTTTACCTCACACAATGTTAAGACAGAAGTCACAGAGTATGGCGCAATATACGTGCTCTCTGACATACAGGAAATATCGGAAATATCGGCAGGTTGGATCGGAAAATC
This sequence comes from Garcialebias charrua, assembly GCA_038048925.1. Classification (NCBI taxonomy): domain Eukaryota; kingdom Metazoa; phylum Chordata; class Actinopteri; order Cyprinodontiformes; family Rivulidae; genus Garcialebias; species Garcialebias charrua. The sequence continues at coordinate 31,259 of JBBPBX010016204.1, read as the reverse complement.
CGATACGTAAATTATGCTGGTATCGGATGCTGATACCGATACTGGATCGGATCGGCCCCATCCCTAAAAAATACTGGGGCATTTTATGTGGATAAGCATCAAAGCATCGGTAGAAAACTAAGCTTCATCATTTTCAACAAGACAATGCTGAAAAGGTCTTAAGCCATTAGTAGTGAAAAAAGATTGATAGAAAACAATCCCAAGATGTTGGTGACTTTGAAAGTCAAGGATCTTCTCCACTATCTGGAAGGAAGAGCCAGCCAGAGGGGCGAAACCCTTCAAAATGAGTGGTTTTAAATTCCCCCAAACCAAATCAAGTTATATTTCAATGAACTGTCAGATTGCTGTTAGAACAAGTGAAAGCTTTGGTCTTTAGTTTTGCACTATGCAACTTCCAAAAGAAAAATAACAAAAACATAAAAGAAAAAAAGATTTACCATTAACACCTCAAACCCTATGTGTTTCTGTAGGTATTTTGATTTCCTTTTTGTTAAAATGTTTTAAAATTTATTTTATTTATTTATAAGAAAAGCTAACGATGATGCATTTTTTTTTACATTTTTACTATGAGACTATTTACATAATTAATTGTGAGCTTAATTTTATCTGTGTACAGCATGTTTTTCTTTTGTACTAATGTGCACGTGTTTACAATAAGAAGAGGAGGTGATTAATGAGCAAAGTCCCCTGAATAAATCCGATTAGCTCCGAGTGAAGAGTGTGAGAGGAACGCAAGACAAGGAGCATGAAAAGGCAGACGATCACTTCAGAGAGGCAGAAAGCTGACTGATGCAAGAGGCTCTGAGGGACTTCAAGTGTTCACAAACAGACTTTTTGAATGATGTATTTTAGTAAAACAACATCTATGATTCTAAACAAACTGAACAGAATAGTTTTTTTATTTTAGATGCTATGAAAAAAATTGCCAGGACCTTATGATATAATGAAGTGCAGAGAAACAAAGAGAGAGCTGTAGTAACAAAACAGAGGAATGTGTAAAAAAAGATGAGGTTCACTTTAGTCTCAACTTGTCTCATGCTACAGCTTAACTTTTAAACTAAATATTATTTAGTGATAAGGACTTTAATGGAACAATGTCTAACGCTTGTTTACATCAGCAAACAGTTAAACCTTTCAACACAAAGACACACAGAGAGGGATCAGAGGAGTAGAAATCAGGTATGGTGAGCTCCATGCTGGGGCATTTAAAGGTAAAAAACGTGACATTTTCAGCTGCTATGCTATGTGAGCATGAGCCTGGCCACACTGCATTACCTGCTGTGGACCATTACACCCCGGCACTCTATGGAGGACCTCCACCTGCACGACTCCGCTTCATTTAGACTCAGTCTTGATCCAGTGAAAGGAATAAAAACTAACATTTTAGAACTGAAGAAAGAAAAATGTATTTGTATAGATAGATATAAAATCTATTTTTTTAAATTAGGAATAAAAAATATAGACATATATACAGAAAAATCAGATGATGAAGTATGCTTAGGCCTGTCACGATAACAAATTTTGCTGGGCAATTAATTGTATAAGAAATTATTGCGATAAACGATAATATTGTTTGGAATTTGACAATAATTAGCAGTTATTGTCAAATTTAAGGAGAAATGTTTGTTCATTTGTTTTGCATGTATAGTAGTACCTTTTTCAACCACCGGATGGCAATACAAGACTGAACCGAAGGATGGCTAGTAAGGGAGCGAGCATCGTGTCTCGAAGAAAAATGGGAAGAGGGAGGCCCCTTGACGTAACATGGGCTGTCTCTCTTCAGTAGCTTAGCTTCTCAGCTTAGCTGCATTTAACAATCCAAAAATGCTATTTTGGATTGTTAAAATGGATTTTAAAGAGAAAAGAGAAAGGGAGGTGTCAGTGTCATCCAATGTCTTCAGTAGAAAGAGAGAGACACGAAGAAACGATAAAGCCGATAAATGAAAATGAGATTGATCATTTTAATTTATCATATGAATAATTAATTTATAGTTTTTTGCAACAGGCTTAAGTACGCTGTGCAACATCTGTCAGCTTAGATACTGGTAAGTGTGTGAAGTCATATGTGTGAAATCATTTCAAACCTGCTCAGGGACAGCTCAATTATACACTTGCCATATGTTAATGGTGTTTCTCTTTTAAAAGTAAAGACCATTTTGCACAAGTCTGTAGCAGAAATGTGTTTGTTCAACCTTGTGAATGTTTTCAAGAAAAAAACAAAAACATAAAGGACAAGAGTATCGCATACAGAAATCATGGACAAGCAAATACCTTGTATAACCTCTGACCTTGATTTGTGACCCTGATATTAGAGCTGGAGTGATGTGTCTAGTGGTGGTACAAATGTGTACTGTATTAAGTTTTGTTGAATGATCTTAAATAGATCAGAAGTTATAGCCCAGACAAGCAAAAACCTAAGTTAGAGCTTAATTTGTGACCATGACCTTGAAGCTGTTGTGATAAAAAGCATGTGTGATACTCCATCTGGTGATGATGCAACAAGTTTCATTACTTTATCCTGAGCAGATCAGAAAGTATGGGCAGAGCAAGAGAAAGTTTACAGATGGAGACTATGCTTTAACCCCTCTGCTTTTAAACAGTTGTATCACAAGGTAATTACAGTTCAACATATCAAATAATGAAAGTGGAAAAATTTATGTAGTGCTGGACAATAATTCAATATTGAGATGTGTTACAATATACTTTTATTAAAAAACGGTTACAGTATATGAGTTTTAAGCACATTTGCGATATTTCGATATGATTACAGTGTTTCACTGACACATTTCTTTTTCTGTTAGGGCTGAAGCGGCCGCTTCAGTTTCAACCTGAACAGAAAAAGCCGCGACACAACTACCGGTACGTAAGTGCGTGGTGACGTAGATGTTACGCAGAGCTCAAGTCCAGAAGGCGTAAATGGTAGCAGACTAGGCTAGGCTAATCTCCAACACGTGTTGTTTTCGCTTTAAAATGAGTGCCCATGACCGTCAGAATGTGACTGAACAAGCTTTCACAAGCAAAGAGAAATCAGATAAAATAAATGATAAGAAAGGAAAAACTAATTTGGCAGTGTGGGAGTGGTTCGGCTATCTAAGACCCGATAAACTGCGATAAAATGTGACAGAGACATTCCGACTATAGTGGGAACACATCTAACTTGTTCCATGTTTCCACTCTATAGAATAGAGTCAGAAGATGAAGCACAATAAAAGTCTGAGCCAACGTGTCCCTAAAACAACACCCCCTGCTGTATTAAAAGAGAAACCCATGCAGCAAAAGGCTAAAACAAGCTTACCGTAATTAATTTTAATGAGAGTTTTATGTTTATTTGATGGTGATTTCCAATTTCTTTGAAGGCTAAATACAAATAAAAGGTGAACATTTTGTTTGTACTACAGTTTTTCTGAGGCTTTTCTATTGTTTATATTGATATTGAATTATATTGTTATCGACCAAAATTAAGAAATATATTGTGATAAAAGTTTTGGCATTATCGTCCAGCCCTAGTTTCATGCACTCTTGTGCTAGAAATGAAATGAGCGTAAAAAACAGTTTATACTGCATCACCTCTTCTTTTAACATCCCTCATGAACACTTAAGAACTGGGATGACAAGTTGTTCTTTCATATTCCTACTTGACAGATTTTGACTTGCTCAATGTTGTGGCAAAAAAATAAAAAATAAAAATAATAATAATAATTAAGTGAGACCTGAAAAAAAAATCCTAGTAGTTTTCTAAATTTTTATATTGAGCAAAAAAGTATCTACCTGTACATTTGAGACAGTTCCTATAACCAGAGACTGACAGCAGAAAATAACAGTAAAGATAATGAGCACATTTTAAACACACATAGCTGCTTATGAACTCCACCATCATACAAATGCACCCACCTTCCAGGGTAAAAAACAAAACAAAAAAACTATTTGACATGGCATCAGAATATGTAATTTATATTACAACTCAGGATAATTTAATAAAGCCATGTCACCTCTGGACCAGCTCTACACCCTCAACAGGGTCCTGGAGGGTGCGTGGGAGTTTGCCCAACCAGTTTACATGTGCTTTGTGGACTTGGAGAAGGCATTCGACCGCGTCCCTCGGGGGGTTCTGTGGGGGGTACTCCGGGAGTATGGGGTACCAGGCCCTTTGATAAGGGCTGTTAGGTCCCTGTACGACCGGTGTCAGAGCTTGGTCCGCATTGCCGGCAGTAAGTCAGGCTCGTTTCCGGTGAGAGTTGGACTCCGCCAAGGTTGCCCTTTGTCACCGATTCTGTTCATAACTTTTATGGACAGAATTTCTAGGCGCAGCCAAGGTGTTGAGAGGATCCGTTTTGGTGACCTTAGAATCGCTTCTCTGTTTTTTGCAGATGATGTGGTCCTACTGGCTTCATCAGTTCGTGATTTACAACTTTCACTGGAGCGGTTTGCAGCCGAGTGTGATGCGGCCGGGATGAGGATCAGTTCCTCCAAATCCGAGGCCATGGTCTTGAGCCGGAAAAGGGTAGCATGCCCTCTCCGGGTCGGGGAGGAGGTCCTGCCCCAAGTGGAGGAGTTTAAGTATCTCGGGATCTTGTTCACGAATGAGGGAAAACTGGAGCGTGAGATCGATAGGCGGATAGGTGCAGCGTCCGCAGTGAAGCGGGCGCTGTACCGGTCTGTCGTGGTGAAGAGAGAGCTGAGTCAAAAGGCAAAGCTCTCAATTTACCGATCGATCTACGTTCCCACCCTCATCTATGGTCATGAGCTTTGGGTTATGACCGAAAGAACAAGATCTCGGATACAAGCGGCTGAAATGAGTTTTCTCCGCAGGGTGGCTGGACTCTCCCTTAGAGATAGGGTGAGAAGCTCAGTCATCCGGGAGGGACTCGGAGTAGAGCCGCTGCTTCTCCACATCGAGAGGAGCCAGTTGAGGTGGCTCGGGCATCTGGTTAGGATGCCTCCTGGACGCCTCCCTGGTGAGGTGTTCCGGGCATGTCCCACCGGGAGGAGACCCAGAGGAAGACCCAGGACGCGCTGGAGGGACTATGTTTCTCGGCTGGCCTGGGAACGCCTTGGGATTCCCCCGGAGGAGCTGCTCCAAGTGGCTGGGGAGAGGGAAGTCTGGGCCTCCCTACTTAGGCTGCTACCCCCGCGACCCGACCCCGGATAAGCGGAAGAAGATGGATGGATGGATGGACCTCTGCTTTTTGCCATGCCCACTTCTCCACCACAATCACGTTCATGCTTATCACCTGTTTTCCGCTCTATATAAGAGCTCTGTCCACGCCAAGTCTCTGCCAGATTATTGAACATGTTTTGTCAGTATATGTCCACAGCATTTATTCCAAGTCCACGCCTGACTCCCTTATGACCTCATGCCGGATTATTGAACACGTTTTGTCAGTAGATGTCCAGCATTTATTCCAAGTCCACGCCTGACTCCCTTATGACCTCATGCCTGTTTCCTGGAATCTCTGCCTTGTCTGATTAATTTTGCTCGTCTGAATCTGGTAACTACGACTTCTTTCTGCCTATCATTTTTTAGATTAAGGATTCCTCTCTGGGTTTGTTCTCTGACTTTGGCTTCCTCGTGTATGACCCTTGTTTCACCACTTGGACCACGATTAAAGCTTGTCCCTCTATCGGATCTGCTCTCAGCATTAAAGACCTCTCTCTCTCCAGCTGCTTGCCCACCACTTATGGTGAGATAACTACCACCACCACCAACTAACTATTTCTCCTATCTCTGGGAGCTGGCTCTGCATCTCACCTAACTACCCTCACCTGTCTGAAAAGGTTAGTGGTGTCCGCCGGGGCGCCCTGCTTGCGCGGGACCCCGGCGAGTGGCCTCGGCTGGTGCCTAGCAGCTGACTTAGAACTGGTGCGGACCAGGGGAATCCGACTGTTTAATTAAAACAAAGCATTGCAAAGGCCCGCAGCGGGTGTTGACGCAATGTGACTTCTGCCCAGTGCTCTGAATGTCAAAGTGAAGAAATTCAATAAAGCGTGGGTAAACGGCGGGAGTAACTATGACTCTCTTAAGGGTATTATATAGGGTTGGGCCTGCCAAAGTAGCCAAATGCCTCGTCATCTAATTAGTGACGCGCATGAATGGATGAACGAGATTCCCACTGTCCCTACCTCCTATCTAGCAAAACCACAGCCAAGGGAACGAGCTTGGCAGAATCAGCGGGGAAAGAAGACCCTGTTGAGGGGTGCCAGTTAATTTTGTTTCACAATGCTTTATTTAAATAATTAGTTTCATGAAAACAGTGTAGCATGAATGGCAGCCCGTGTTGCTCCAAAGCCTGTATGTTTCATTTGGTAATAACATTGCATTCATGTGTAATTACCTGAATTTACTCTAATACAACTCCACACCATCACTAGCTTTTCACTTGCACATTGATAACAAACTAGATGCATGCATCTAATTCAAAACCTGTACATACATTTACAATAAAATAAATTCATAACAAAAAAGTATTTGCTTCTACATGTGACGCCATTTTTGTAATGTTTTCTGGTAGATGTCTGATTTAGATACTTTGCAAACATTGTATTGTGTTTTTACCTTCTGCAGAATCCAAACTTTGTTTAAAGTCAGGTTTGTATTCTGGGCTTTCATTTGTATTCAACGGCTTTTGCTTTCTTTACATCAAGGCCATACTTGCTACTGAAGCAGATCATGTTGAAAAGCGTTTTGTCTGTAATGAGGGTTTGTTTTGTTTGGGCGAATCGTGCCTGAATTACATAATTTTAGAGTTGCGCTCGCACATCCATTTGAAAAAGCAACAAAAAGGCAAAAAACAAAGAAGAGAATCGCTCTCACCACAAACACATGCTTTAAGACAGCCCCCTCAACTATCTCTGCATCTTTCTATCTCTCGCTCACTCTCTCTCAGACCTTCTGTCCCCATCTCACCCACTCCTCCCTCACACATCACACCTCTCATTACTCCACATTGAGAGGCCAATCCGAAGGAGGGTGAGTGCCAGTGCTTGTGTGATTGGAGCTGTTGCAAATCAATGCCTTGCTGACCCCTTGTCCATCTTCAGCTCTGCTCTTGTGACTGGAAGTCAGATAAATCAGACAAACTGAGACTTGGGAGTCTGAGTCCTTGATATTTCATTGAAGAAACTTGAGAAATTTTGTTCTAAAGATAGCAATACTGTATTGGGCCAGATTACACCGCTAAGTGTTAGAATATTTGAGTGCCCCTTGTCATTTTAAAACATACTTTGTATCACTATGTGAAAGAATAAAAACAATAAAGCCAAATTAATTCACACATTACTTGATTTTAGAAAATAAATTTTTATTGGCATTATCAATAACATCAGTGATTGTTATCTAGGGAATCCTGGGCCATATATGACCTGCAAACTCAACCTTTCTGGGCCACAAAGCATCAATATACAAATAAATTGTGCAAAATATATTATGAAGCTATGGTCCAGCTCAGGACAGGTACCGGTAATGACAATGCCTTTGCTAATCAAGCTGCTCAGTTACAGCATATGATCAATGTTGTCTGAAAAAGAGTAATAAAATAACATGCAGCAGCCAAAGCTCTAAAAGGTGTTGGTGTCCTTGCTTCCTGAACTGTATGTGGTGAGAAATGAACTTGTGAACTGGGGAGTTGTAAGAGAAGCATGGAATTTAGCACCAGTAGGTGCTAGACTGAGCTGACAAGTTTAAATGAGTATCCTGAGCAAATAGAATAGAATAATAGAATAATATATCTTTATTTGCATCGTCATTGCAACGGGGCACAAAAACATTGCAATTGACGCACACCCGACCTTGAGATGGGGCGAGTGCGCGTAGCCGCAGCAGTAATTAAACTGTGCCGCCACAATCTTAGATATGGAAACTATGAACAACTGGAAACTATGAAATCTGCCACAAGTGAGCTGAGCAGTAATTTACAGTGGCATCAGCCATTGTTGTAAAGTTACATGTCTGTGAAGTTAATTTGTAAGTGGAGCAGGAGTGAACTAGAGCCCGATCAATCTATCGGTAGGGCATATAATTTAGGTCAATATAGAAGTTTGGGCACCTATTGGTATCAGCGATAACTGTCCCATTATGCACCAATTTAAATATTTCTAATTTTCACCCCTAACATGCTGGGAACCAACCATAATTGTACAAAGCAAATCCAGCAAAGGGTGCATGAACTTTCAAGTCATTGCCGCTCACTTAAGTTTCACTTTCACATTCAGCACAGACTAAAATAGACTGTACTTATTTAGCGCTTTTCTATCTTATCAAGACACTCAAAGCGCTTTACATTACAATCTGTGTTCTCATTTACCCATTCATACAGTATGTACTCTACTATTTCTCGACAAAGCTAATAGAACAAATCATTCTAAAGAGACAATTCAGTGCTTTTAAATCAAATTCATACACCGATGGGACACACATCAGAGACAATGAAGGGTTCAGTGTCTTGCCCAGGGACACTTGGGCATGTGACTGCTAGTGGATTCAAACTCCCAACTCTTGCATTGAAGGACGACTGCTCTAACCACTCAGCCACAGACTAAGCAGGGAGCAATACTGTATAGGGTATTTTGCTGAGCAGATCACAATAAGTTTATTATAACTATCTGTAAATTAAAATTAAAATCAACAATAATAAATTATCTTCAATCCTCCAATGCGCTTGTCATTAGCTACAAGCCTCTCAAGTTAGCAAGCTAAATTTTAGATAACCTAGTATAGGATATTGCTTGTAAAACTTTATCTAGAACAATAAATATAATGTAGCAGTAAATATATATCAGTGCTAGTAACGTTATCTTTGTCATCCTCAAAAAAGATAACCGTCCTCAAAAAAGAACAAAGAAGAAAAAAAGAACACTGCTGCAGTCAATACGACCTTCATCATACAGGACTGATTGTTTAAACAATGAAGAGGGAAGGGTATTTCTTTGTTTAATTTATATTTACAGTATGTAACAAGCTAGATAACTTTATTTTTATTAATTTATTTATAAAATGTATTCATTTTTAAAAACAAAACAAAACAATTCCATAAAAGATAAGAATACAATATATAAAATGAAAGGCAGCAGAAAAAAAATAATCTTATTATATCTGCCACTTTTGTCAAACAATTAGTTCAAACAAAAATAATATTCAAGTAACAGAACAAAATGAATACTTTATGGTGAATAGTGGAGGATAGACAATGTGAACGTACTTTAGGAAGACTTTTTTATGACAAGTGCACAACTTGTAAACCTACTGTGGGACTACCTTTAGCATGATCTGATTTGCTTAGCTTCATGGTTGCTAACAGCCACGCTAAATAAGCAAGCCCTGCTGCACTCTCTGTTTTCTTATGGTACATCCAGACCGAACGCGATTTCAACGGCAAAAAAGTTCAACACGCACGCAAGTGGACGCACTGGACCCAGTGGTGTCCAAACCAGAACGTGAAATTGTGGCTGCGTTGCGGCGGCGGGGGGGGGAGGAGCTTACAGGTACACCGAGTTCCTCTTTGCACTCCGCCAGGCAAGGAGCTTTTTATTTTTGTCCCTGTAGAGCAGACTTGACTGGTCGTGAAGGAATTGTCGCGAACACACAGCTACAATGAGTTTCTCTTCCATAGTCCACGACCTCGCGGGTCTTTCCTGCGTCCCACAAACAATACGTCACATTGCTGCGCATTACCCCCGCCCCCTCGTTTCCACGTCACATAGCGGACTCCCCCTTTCTCCTCCACCCGACTCTCCTGATTGGTCGGACACGCGTTCACGAGTTTGAACGGCGAAAATCTTCAGCATGTTGGAGGCGGGCTTTGGAGGCTGACGCGGGTTCACGTGCACGGAAAACGCTCTCCAGCACGCTCAACACGCACGCGACGTGACGCCAGACGCCAGGAGGCGCCTGGAGGTGCGTCCCCCATTGACTTTGCATGTAAACCGGACGCTCCTGCAGTAGAAAACGCATTCGGTCTGGATTCACCATTAGAATCTTCGGGGCGGACAAAGCTCAAATATTTTCAGCCATTACTGTATATCAGTGGCTGTCTTCCCCTCTCAGTATCGGTATCGGCGATAGCTAAAATTTCCATATCAATCAGGCTCTAGAGTAAACAACAAGTGTGTCATCTATTTAAATATTCCAGTAATTCCAAGCTTCCTTTTTATTCTTATTCATTTTAATTTACAACACTTTACAATTGAAAAATTAAAGAAAATGTATAAATCAAATTGTGACAGCAAAAATGAATAACAAATAAAACAATCAGGTCCTAGCTATGACTGGCTCCTATACTGTCTACTTAGCACAACTCTGGCCTATAACCATATTTTGTCAATAACCCTCACAATAAACGATAAAACAAACCCACTTGAAATCATCTTAATAAAAAAAGTTATAACAAGTAGGGCTCACGTTTTTTTCTACTTCCTACTATACTTGCATTGAATGCAAAAGTAGATCAGTAAGCACTTGGGTGAATTATTCATTTTGAAAAAATCCACTTTATTTGCATTCTGTTTTTCAAGCAGTAGAACATGTATGACATATTCAAGATGAATTATGCTGAAATCTCACCAAGATCTGAATGTCAATATTGCTTATGAAGCATTAGGCTTGAGAACATTGTTTGTCAGCGGGGTTATATCATGCACTCGCAAACTGTGCTGACTCCTCAATTACGTGTGACGCTTACAGAATACATCAAAATGCTGCTGATTGACTACTTGTTCCTCGCCTCAACTGTTCTGTAGGGAAATGACACTGAATATAAACTACTTATGTCAAAAATGCATTGTGCAAACATACACACATGTAGTTTAAAGTTTGTATATGAAGGAAACATTCAAGGACCAAGCCTGTATTGATCTTTACAAAATGGTCAAAAACTTCCAAAGCTCAAATTTAAAGACAGAACTCCATTTTAGTTGACTTTTTAATAAAATAATTCCAACAAAAAGGTGTACTGTATTGATTTAACAGACGATTTGTCAGAATCAAAGGCCTGTAAAACGTAAATATATTTTAAGGTTTGGATGCACCAGTCCAGAAGGAGCTTGTTTTATGGGTGAACATTTCATTTGTGAGGAGCCTGTAGACATTTTACATCCTCAATATGCAAGAAACCCACATAGCTCATTATAAAATTCCAAACTATATATTACCTAATCAAAAAAGGTGTGAAGATATTGACTTTTTCACATGAAATGAAATTGTGCACAACAGCATGCAAAAACTGCTAAACAGAATGTATGAGAAGTTTTCACATCTTTACAGTCAGTCCTTTTCTCTGCATAAAGAAAACTTTAACCTTGCACAAAAATGGTTTTATGCAATTTTATGTGGCTCAAAGACAATGGAGTTGATCTGGAAAAAAGATCAAAATCACTTTTTTTCCACAGTCTCAATCTCAAACAAGCTGCAGCTAAAATCTAAATATTGCACTTGAGTTGTTCTTGACATTCATGCAGTGAGAATGTGAAAATAAAATATTGACTTCTACTTTTAGTTTCATCTACTATCAAGCAGTTCCAACTCAACGCCCCTTTTCACATTTAGAATATGACATTATTGGGTTCAAAAGTCTGTTAAAAAAATCTATAGTTCTTTCAGATTCATACATTCTTTAGGGTATCTATTTTCATGTATCTTACAGCTTTGGTCAAAAAATATCAGTGACAAGGCTCAGAACTAAATGTTATCAAGGCCCATCCTATAATACATTTAAGAAAAGGTTACAGCTGACAAGAGCAGTGCCCGTAAGGTCAAAGGAAAAGATATAGGAAATTGAAATCCAAATGGAGACATGTATTAGTGTTTACATGTGTGCATTAGGTTGAATGAATTATAATACTTACGCATCTACATCGGGCATCAGGTCCAGCTTGCTGGGGAAAATCTCAGAGAGGAGCACTCGTGTGTAAGACTTGCCCAGAGACCGAATCCTTGACTCGAGGTGCTAAGAAGGGAAACAAGTCAAACAAAATACTAATGTAAAGGCTTCCAGAATGAAACTAGAGTGCCACATACAGCACATTATAAGCCTGTCGAAAAAATGTTTTACAGCAATCTATAGCAATGGCTCGGACAAGCAAAGACCTTGTATAACTTCTGACCTTGATTTGTGACCTTGGACTTGACGCTGTGGTGATGAACGATAACGTAACGCATCGTCTAGTAGTGGTACAAATTTGTATCTAGTTTGTTAAAATGATTTAAGCAGATCATAAGTTATGGCCAGAACAAGCAAAGACCTTTTTTAAACTTTGATCTTGATTTGTGAACTTGACCTTAGAGCTGGGGTGATGAAAAGTGTACACAACACTCCTTATGGTGATGATGATGTATATGAAGTTTCTTAAATTATCTTGAGCATATAAGAAGTTACGAGCTGTACAATAGAAAGTTTACAGAGTTTATACTTAATAAGTTTGCCTTCAATGGACATATAAAAAAAACACCTTTCTTGTACTTTGATTAGGGTTTATCTATAATGTAAAGGTATTGCAGTTGCATTTTGTTAAGCACTTTTTGTTTATTAGTGAATGCAGTAAGATGCCAGTTTATTGCCTGTATCCATGAAAATTACAAAAAAAAAACGTCAGTGTTAGATCTGTGCAACTATTACAGTAAGCGTAAGTACATAATGTAATTTACATTTTTGTACAATTAAGTGTTCCTCAAAAAACTAACATTTAAACTCAGGCGAATAGGTTCAGTTAACTGCTACAAGTACAAGTGTTGTCTTTCATTTTACCAGCCTGAAGAGATTTGATGTGTCCCTCATGGCCTCTGTGCTGAAGTTGTTTAGGTATGGTTATGTCACTTTTACAAGCGTTTTATGGCACTGTGGCCTCCATAACAAAGTGCATTTTCATTTAAATTGACAATAAAATTTAAATTGGCTAAATAGGGCAAACATTGCTATCCTGGATATAGGTGAAGTACCGGTAGTCACTGATGTCAAGTTGTTTGTTCCCAACTTAAGATACACTGCTTTACATATTTATGTTAAATAATTGGCAGATATTTTGCATGATGTAAAGTAGGCTATGTGTAACATGACTAGAGACAAATGTATGTCCCTAGGTTAGATTTTGGGTTATTAGCAAAAACATGGATTTGTAAATACAACAATGGAGTGGAACCAACCCTATGTCGAAACTGTTTTCTCTTCAAACTGTTTAAAGTCCACGCTTACATTTAATCCTAGCCTTAAGTAGTCCTTTAGCTGACACACCAGCTTGAGAACTGTGATAAATACTTCTGGTACCCTACATTCCTCATAGTTAACATCTTCAATCCACATGTTATCTTTTTTCCCCAGGGTTGTAAAGCTCCATTACAGAAGATGATAGACCACAAACCATAACACATTACATTTCCTTTTTATTGACACCCCTATGAGGACTCGTAAGAGATTTGTTTTTAAAGGTAATCTCAGCAACATGCCTATTTAATTAAAGCCTTGAGCTTTGAACCCTTAAATATGCAACCAGTCATTTACATAGTAACAACACACTGCGTTGTGTAGAAGAGAGAACCACCTTCTTTGCCAAGTCCTCCAGTTAGTATTTATATTACACACAGGTGCAGCATGATTCATTGCAGTACAGTATATTGTTTATTTAGCTAGGTTGCCTTTTTCAGTTCTGGTCATAGTATTGCCTCAGAGGAACATTTAAGTGTTGACTCCCACAATCACTTCATACTCGTCAGTAAACAGTTACTTTGTGAGCTGGAGTACTTTTAGTCCACAGAAATACACCATAAGAAAAGATGCAATTATAAACTTATAACGCTGATATTTTTGCACTCTTTGTATATATATATTATTTTTTTCACCAAATTTTCATTGTAGGATTGTGGGAAACTGGTGCCTATCTCCAGAAATCATTGGGTTAGTGGTGGGCTACACCCTGGACAGGTTGAGAGTCCACCACAGAGCTATTGTAGAAACAAATGAGCCAGACAACCATTTACTCTCACTCACACCTAGGGGCAATTTAGAGTTACCAATCAGCCTAACATGCATGTTTTTGGTCTGTGGGAAGAAATCGGAAATCCCACACATGCACGGAGAGAACATGCATACTTCACACAGAAAGGCTGTAGCTGAGTTTTAAACTTGGAACGTTCTTGCTATGATGGACCTCAGCTGAATGCTGTTGCATCTATAAAACCTACCTGTAGCCATCTGTATAGGACACACTTAGCTTGAATTTTTGAGTTTTGAACAAGCGCCCACTAACAATACTGCCACATTTCAAATTAAGCCCCAGAAGGTTCTATACATAAAGAATTGAAAGTAAAACAAAACCCATCCACTTCTCCCAGAGGACACAACTTTTAACGTACTTCTATAAACGTCACCTTTTCCAGTATAAAAAATGTACACGTGTTAAACTGAATTATCAATGTTCTTCATATCTATTTCAAGTAATTAACTTAAACAACTAAAGAAAGGAATATACAACCAGGAATCAAGTTGCAGACAGTGTAGTGGGTGGAATGATGGAGCAGATTTTCAGTCGTTCAGGACACATCTATTTAGAAATAGGACAAAACAATGCTCAATCCTGGAGAGGAGAAAAGTACAGATAAAGCTGGTTCTCCTTACCGTCCTAAGGGTAAGTTACATCAGATGCCTCAAGCACAAACCCTGACAACAGGATTCATGTATCAATAAATTACAGTACCGTAATGTGTTCAGTAAGTTTAAGAAACTCTGTTTTCCTACTGCCTCAGTGGGCAGTCGTCTGGGGTGTTAGGAGTCCAGAAGGCAACCAAACCGAGACAAGAAATCCCACAAATGTTTCTTAAGTGAGATAAAAGTAAAGGTTGCTGATATCCACTCTCCTAGGGAGGATTATGAGACATTTTTATGACTGTGTTCTTATCAGGGATAGTTCTGTTCTTTCACTTGTGAGGTTATCTGACACCACACTTCTTAATCTTGGCAGATCGCCAAGGGAGAGCTGAGGAGTTTTATTCAAATCTCCCTTTTAAATCTGTGCTTCTTTGCAACTACAAAATGAAACTTTTTTTTAATATCTTGTTGACATTTTCACATCAATGCTAACTTTAATCCTTCAAGTCTTGATTTTTACAAACAGAGGAGTACTTCAGTATAAGCTTGAAACTTTGTATTACCGGTAACTTAAAAATGCTGGTGATGTGGGTTTGAATCAGTAACATTTAGGATTTGAGTGATGTCCTTGCATTTAGCAACACATTAACTGTGGTGGCATATTATTTAAATGGGACATACTTTTCACAACACTTTTAAATGTCTACATTAGATCATATTTGACATCATCGTGATAAGAGAAGTTGTTAATATCCCTTTCAAGCACAGCAAGAACAGATTGAGGATTAGATTTTCTAAGAACATGTGGTTGCATCGTCCCAAATGTGGAATAACAAGCTGCCAGGATGAGCACTGCATGTCCAGTCAGTACCACATGTCATCAGATCACTTGTCAAAGCAACTCACACTGTACAGTATTACAAGCCATTGCACAAGAAGCCTCAGGACAAGTGTATTGCTAAAATAGGGCTGCAAACTCACCTCTAACACTTTGGGACTACCCTGTCTTCCTAGTGTGCCCAAGATCAAGCCCCATCTATGGGCTATCCGGGCCTTGTCAATAGCTTGCAGCCTTAAAGCACGCATGGCCTCATGGTCAAAGTATTCCCTGGAGAACACCTTGCTGTAGGGGTCATATCTACAGACAAGCACAGACAGAAAATAGCTGAGACGCACAGAAGTTTTGACATGAACATTAATAGCCATTATATATATATATATATATATATATATATATATAATGGCTATATATATATATAATGGAATGAAT
>JBBPBX010016204.1:0-11123 GCA_038048925.1 Garcialebias charrua | reverse complement strand
AGGGCTCTGGGTTAGGTGTAGCAGTCTGTGTTAAGTTTGGGTCAGGGCTCTGGGTTAGGTGTAGCAGTCTGGGTTAAGTTTAGGTCAGGGCTCTGGGTTAAGGTGTAGCAGTCTGGGTTAGGTTTAGGTCAAGACTCTGGGCTAGGTGTAGCAGTCTGGGTTAAGTTTAGGTCAGGTCTCTGGGTTAGGTGTAGCAGTCTGGGTTAAGTTTAGGTCAGGTCTCTGGGTTAGGTGTAGCAGTCTGGGTTAAGCTTAGTGTTGGTTTGGTTTAGGGTCAGAGGTCAGAAGGTTAGGTTTAAGAAAAGGGGTCCTGGGTTAAGCTTAGGGTCAGGGCTCTGGTTAGGTGTAACAGTCTAGATTAAGTTATGGGTCATGGGACAGGGGGTACGTTTAGGGTATGGTTTGATTTAGAGCCAGAGTGTTAGGTTTGGTTTAGTACTGTATTATGTTAGCGTACATCTTCCATCTTTATATGCTGTTTCTTTTTATACTTGTTTTGCTATATTTGGACATACTGTAACTGTAAACTTGAGTACACAATTGTGTTTCACCTCATGTATCACATGTGATGTGAAATGAAAATACAGAACCTCAAACCTTAAAAAACACATACAGTACTATTAAAAATGGGCTCAGTGTTAAGGATCTATGCTGCTTTGGTTATTGACAGTGACTTATCAGTCGTGTCATTAAAGGTGCAGTCTGCAGTTTCTGTAGAACGCAGCACTTAGAAAAATTTTCAACAGGCAAAGCATTCTGATCCCTCCCCCTCAGAGCCATATATGGCTCTGCTCCCCCTTGCTCTGCTGAAATTCAAATTCAAGCTCTGTTTTTATTGGCTGTTTTTATTGGCTGGTTAACGGCGGGTCACTGTGGCTTTTTAGAAATGCTTTTAGTAACACCTGGAGAAGCAAGGGGACTATAGTTTTTTCAAAGATTACTTTGTCTAACATCAGTCTGTCAGGAGATAGTGACAAAGTGAATAAATATGTTAAAAATATATTTTTAGAAAACTTACAGACTGCACTACAGAAACTGCAGACTGCACCTTTAATAACTGTAATTCATTAAAGTATACAAAAATTTAGCTATATACAGTATGTTGGAAACATTTAGTCTTTTATAAAACTTTCAGTGACACTGCTGCAGCATAATAAAACACTTCATCAATTTAGCGTTTTAACAGATAGTTATGACCCATGTTAGGAGGGCATAAGTCTTCACCCTGTCAATGTGTTGCTCCTATAATCCTAATAGTACTGAATGTGTGAAAGAAAGGTGAAGAGGAAGGAACCAACTTCAGGCAAACCAATTGATTTTTCTCATCACCCTCCTACACGCCTCATGGACACATGACAGACAACATACATTAGATTAGCAGGTGAAACACACTATTGTAACTCTCTCACCACTTTTGGCTCCACTTATGCATATGGCAAAGCTCTTTCACGTGTTGTTATTTTAATCTCATGCACTGGAAGGTTTAATTCGCATAGACTAATGCTAAATGACTAACAAACACAGGAGGAAATTCACCTCCGCATAATTAAATCAGGAGAATTACATTATCTCACTGCGTGCAACAAAACACAGGATTTGTTGCATGTTGATCAGCACAAGCTGATTGATGTATTGAAACAAAACAGCTGCGAGGTTGTTTGCTGCATAGCCTCAGTACTTTGTCAAATCACTTTCTTCCCTGCAACACACTGAAAAGTCTGAACTGTATGTACCGGTATATGTGAAACAGGAACAATTATAATTTAAAATAGACAATCAAACAAACTGCAACAAATTTCCAAACTGTCATGTGGTGCACTATTTATCAGTTTTCACTTGCACATGTCACAGTAGGTGTCATAATTTGTAAAGCACTTCTTAAAAACGTGGAAAATTTGGCAAGGATGCAGATTTCCTGCAGTTTGAAACAGCCAGAAGTGTCAAGCTATATCTACGGTAATTCAGTGATTTTTCACAGCAAGAAGGTATTTTTAGTCTCACTCTTCTAGATTAGCATCAGGCTTTTTCTGATTGCATATAACACACTGACAAAATTAGTACATTTGCAAACAATATTTCATGTCAAAAGTCAAGTTAAAGTCAACTTTATTGTCAAAACTGCAATATGTACAGGACATACACAGGATTGAAATTGCATTTCTCTCAGTCCCTCGGTGCAACAGTAACCATTTAAACACTAAAACACTGAAACATTTAATAAACATAAGCATAAAATGAAATAATAAAAGTGTAATACTGTCCTGAGTTTTTGCATAGTAGTTTTTGCATAGTAGTATAAAAGTATAAAAAGTATATCTATAAAATAACATTTGTAATAGAGTGACAAAGCAGCATATGAAGTTTATGTACACAGTATATGTATGAGGTAGTTGATATTGGTATAGAGGTAGAGTGGCATATGCAATAAGGCTAGTAAAAAGAATATATATATCAGCAGTAGTGTAGATATAAAAAGTAGTGTAAATGTAAACAGTAGTAATAAATGTAAACAGTAGTAATAAATGTAAACAGTAGTAATAAATGTAAACAGTAGTAATAAATGTAAACAGTAGTAATAAATGTAAACAGTAAAGTAAATGTAAATGTAAACAGTAGTATGACTATAGACAGTAATGTAATACAGGTAACCCCCTACCTACGACTCCATCGACCTACGGCGGCCCGGACCTACGAACGTATCATATTTAATAAAAATATGACATTACTGTATTAAAAAAAAAAAAAAATTTTTTTTTGTGTTTTAATGTTCTTAATTTCATGTGTACAGCACTTTGTTGCAGCTGTGGTTGTTTTAAAGGCTTTATAAATAATAATTATGATAAAAATGATCATTTCTGATCATTTTTGTCATGATTGCGCAATAATTGTGCAACTTCCGGTCATAACAGGAAGAAGGTCTCAAGTTTTCACGGTCACAAATTAAGGCAGAACACCGGAGGCCATCTTAGGTCAGTCACGGCTGCTTTGAAACTCTCCAGTTTACAGGGTTACTAGTTAAAGCAGAACACCGGACGCCATCTTAGGTCATAGTTACGGCTGCAGGCAGCCAGGTTTGGAAGACTGGTGACCAGGATCGCTTCATATGGATTAATTACGAGCTGGAAACGTCTCTGTGAACTTTGTGGATGTCTCAGGCAGCTGCAGATTTATCGCCGATGGTGCCAGGCCGCCGCGAGAACACCTCCGGCCTGGCTAGCTCCAGAAGCTAACACCGGACGCCATCTTAGGTCATAGTTACGGCTGCAGGCAGCCAGGTTTGGAAGACTGGTGACCAGGATGGCTTCATATGGATTAATTACGAGCTGGAAACGTCTCTGTGAACTTTGTGGATGTCTCAGGCAGCTGCAGATTTATCGCCGATGGTGCCAGGCCGCCGCGAGAACACCTCCGGCCTGGCTAGCTCCAGAAGCTAACAAGGGAGCTAACACGGGACGCAGCAGCGGCTTTGACCACCTCCAAGTAAGAAATTATATTTTTATTTAATTTATATTTTTATTACTGTACTGTATTAATTAATTACACTGTGTTAGGTGTGTTAGGATAGGCGAAGTACGTACTGTACAGTACTTGGTACCACAAAAAAAAAAAATACAGGACATCCCCGAGTGACGAGTGTACGGAAGGTCTGACCTGCGAACAGATCGAGCTGCGAACCGTTCTTAGGTCCCGAACTCGTTCGTAGGTCGGGGGTTCCCTGTACAAACATTAGTGCAAATATGAGAAGTACTGCAAATTGAATGAGTACATAGCCGTGCCACAGAGTCCAGTTTTAAAAATCTTTGTGTTGTGTGGTAATGTGTGAAAGTTTTTTGTGTTAAGGCAGTACAAGTGGGAGGGGAGGCAGAGCAGGCAGAGAGTTTAGCATCCTGACTGCCTGATGAACAGAGCTGTCACTCAGTCTGCTGGTTCGAGCCTGGAGACTCCTCAGTCTCCTCCCTGATGGCAGCAGGCTGAAGCAGCTGTGTAGTGGGTGTGTGGGATCACCTGCCATGCAGAGGGCTTTTCCAGTGAGGCGGTTACTGTGTAAGTCCTGTAGTGAGGGGAAGGAGGTGCCGACAATCTTCTCAGCTGCTCTCACGATGCGCTGGAGGGACTTGCGGCAGGATGCAGTACATGCACCAAACCACACCGTGATGCAGCTGGTCAGGACACTTTCTATGGCACCCTGTAGAAGGTGCACATGATGGGGGTTGGAGCTCCAGCTCTTTTCAGCTTGCGGAGAAAGTAGAGGCACTGGTGAGCCTTCTTGGCCAGTGATGCAGTGTTCCTGCTCCAGGACAGGTCCTCTGAGACGTGCACTCCCAGGAACTTGGTGCTGTCCACTCTCTCCACTGTGGTGCTGTTGATGGTCAGAGGGGCATGTTGGGCATCCCTCTTCCTGAAGTCCACAACAATCTCCTTTGTCTTCTCCACGTTCAGAGTGAGATTGTTGTGTCCGCACCACAAGGCCAGGCGGCTCACCTCGTTCCTGTAGTCCGTCTCATCATTGTTGCTGATGAGACCCACCACTGTTGTGTCGTCCGCAAACTTGATGAAGTGGTTGGAGCTGTATGATGGTGTGCAGTCGTGTGTTAGCAGGGTGAATAGAAGGGGGCTCAGCACACATCCTTGTGGGGCCCTGTATTCAATGTGATGGTGCTGGATGTGTTATTCCCGACCCGTACTGCCTGTGGTCTCCCGGTCAGGAAGTCTAGCAGCCAGTTACACATTGAGGTGTTCAGCCCCAGACTGTCCAGTTTAAGGATGAGCTGTTGGGGGATGATGGTGTTGAATGCCGAGCTGAAGTCAATGAACAGCATTCTAACATAAGAGTCTTTCGTGTCCAGATGTGTGAGAGCTGTGTGGAGGGCAGAGGAGATGGCATCGTCGGTTGAGCGATTAGGCCGATATGCAAATTGGAAGGGATCCAGGGAGGCAGGGAGGACAGATGTGATGCTTTTCATGACTAGCCGTTCGAAGCACTTCATCAGGATGGGGGTGAGTGCTACTGGACGATAGTCATTGAGGCAGGAGGGCATTGCCTTCTTTGGGACAGGGATGATGGTGGTGGCTTTGAAACAGGTGGGGACGATGACCTGACTCAGTGAGATGTTAAAGATGTCCGTGAAGACCACTGCGAGTTCCCTTGCACAGTCCTTCAGCACATGACCAGGTATGTTGTCAGGACCAGAAGCTTTCCGGGCGTTGATCTTGATGAATGATCTCCTTATGTTGTCTGGGGACAGCGCCAGTACCTGGCCATCAGGAGAAGGGGGAGTTTTTGTGCAGGTGTGCTTTTACATGCCTCAAACCGAGCAAATAAGTCATTCAGTTCATTCAGCGTAGAGGTTGTGCTGTCACAGGTCTGTGGGGATGGTTTGTAGTTTGTGATGGTCTGTATTCCCTGCCACAGACTCCGTGTATCCTTGATGTCCTTGAAATGATGAGCTATCTTCCTGGAATACTGCTTCTTGGCCTTTCTGATGTCCCGAGACAGGTTGTTTCTGGCTGCCCTCAGGCCCACCTGATCTCCTGCTGTGAAGACAGCCTTCCTGGCTCTCAGGAGTCTGTAAACCCTTTGCTGTCAGCCATGGCTTCTGATTTGCCCGAACAATGATGGTCTTGAGGTTGGTTACATCATCAATGCACTTGGTGATGTATGAACATACAGTGTCTGAGTACTCTTGGAGACGTGTTGTTGTTTATGGTAGCAGCTTCTTTGAATATATTCTAATCTGTGGTGTCAAAACAGTCCTGGAATGCTTCAGAAGACCCCTCTGGCCACACTCGTATCTGCTTGCGGACTGGTTTGGTGACTTTCACCAGTGGTCTGTATGCTGGCTTTAGCATAACACTGATATGATCAGAAGCACCGATGTGGGGGAGGGGGAGGGCCTTGTAAGCTCCTCTCATGGTGGTGTAAACTTGGTCCAGTGTATTGTTTCCTCTTGTTGGAAAGTTTATGTGTCTGTAACTTTTTGGAAATACACTCTTTAAATCTGCATGGTTAAAATCACCAGCCAGGATGAGAAAAGTATCAGGGTGGGCTGTGTGCTGCTCACTGATGTGCAGATATAGTTCATTCAGTGCCTCACCTCTAATTTTGCTGCTGAAGCTTGGAGGAATATATATAGCAACGATTATAACAGCTGTAAATTCCCTCGGTAAATAGAATGGTCTGCATTTAATAGCCATAAACTCCACTAAAGGTGCGCAATGTTTGTAGACCACAGTAGCATCACGACATCAGGACTTAACTGCCTGGAGCACCCGACGTCTGGTCTGTGCCGTGACCTCGAGAAATCAGCTGTTTGTGAGCTTATCCAGAGGGTGAAACAGATCACCCACGGATTTGGACTCTGGACGTTGTGGTCAACATCTGAAATCAGCGCGAGCTTATCCAGAGGGTGAACAGATCACCCTCGGATTGGGACTCTGGTCAGCTGTGGTCAACATCTGAGGTCAGAGCTTGGATCAGTGGAAAAAGTCCCGAATTGGATCATTTTGGAGCAGAATCGCCCTTACAGACTGAAGGTCACAGAAAATACAATGTGTGCCTGATGTGAAAATATTGTTAATTCATATCTGACTCCCTTGGAAACAGCCTTGGGAAAGGCTGGATATCTAATCTCTCCTGAGATGTGCTTACTGTGGAAAAAATAGCTGCTGTTGTGTTGTCTGCTCCCCCCCCCCGGAGAACTTTTCTATGAGCGTTATCGGAGGCATCCGGAATGTTTCATGGACAGAACCTCCCTGCCTCAGTCTCATGCAACATTTAACTGTCCTAAATGTGCTTATGATATGGTTTTTACTGGATCATGCGGTGTCTTGCAGACAAAATGTGATTCATTTTTTTTAATATCAACGCTGTAACCCCCATGGTTTCTTTCCCTGTTTTCCCACCTTTGACCTTCATCCAGACCGGATGAGAGAGGCCGCGCTGAAGAACATGTCATGTGTTTTGATAAGGCAGCAGCTTTTCACACTCCTGGATGACTGTGAATACATAATTACGCTGTATCGGTGAAAATTGGTGCAATGTTAATAAAAACTCTTGAATCTTGAATACCAGGCATTGTTGATGTAAACACAGAGCCCCCCTCCACGAGTCTTACCTCCCTCGATGAGAGCTCTGTCTGCTCTGTAGCATGTTAGCCGCTCGAGCTGAATAGCATGGTCTGGAACGTTGTTGTTAAGCCACGTTTCAGTGAACACAAAAACACAAAAACACAACAGTCTCTCCCAGTCTTTTGTGTTGTTCGTAGCAGGCGTATGTAATCCAGTTTATTGTCCAAAGAGCGTACGTTAGCCAAAACCATGGATGGGATAGCCGGCTTGTGTGGGCTAGCTGCTAGCCTAGCTCCGATACCTCCGCGCTTACCCCGCTTCTGCTTCCTGTCCCGCCGCTTATGGCGCTTTTATGGGGGGGGGGGCAGAGGGGGGGCCAAGGCTATCGGTAAGGGGTAGGGCTGAACAATTAATCGCATTTGCGATAATCTCGCAATATGTTAAAATGCGATTCTCGAACCGCACAAGCTGCGACTTTCGGGTTTTTCGAATTTCGGGTAAGTTGGCCCATGTAAATGTGTATCTGATCTTAGAGGCTGAAACACAGAGACAGTTGGAGATAAACAAAGAGCGAGCTGGTCCCTGTGACTGGGCTTGTGTTTGACGGTGCCCTGTTAGCAGCTAGCTCAGAGAGCTAACGTTCTACGTGAATAAGCACATTCATTATCTGATTTAAAAAAAAACTGTTTTATCATTAGTGATATGAATTAATACAGAACCAGTAAAACACACGTTCCGCGCAAGCTGATTTTCTTTCTAAAACTAACGGTGCTTAATGATTGTTAGCTTAGCTTTAGCATAGCTATTTAGATGAGGTGATGCAATTTATCATTAATTGTACAGTATTACCAAACCTGGTCGTGATGTCACGACTATTATACTATCCTTTTTATTGTCAGTTTAAAATAAAAATGTTAATTATTATGTTCAGTAATGTGAAGCTACTGTATTTAGTCATCACATTTTGCATCCACTTAACATTGACAAACTGGGAAAAGCTAAAACCTGTACAGTACATTGTTTTTAACTAACAAAATTAGAAGATTTTTCTGGTCCTCAATTTTTGCAGGTGTGTGAGTGAAAGTGGAAGATGTGAATGTGTTTATTTATTTTATTTTATATTACAGGACATGCACTAAAGGATGACAGCATGTCAAGAGCAATTCTCCCATTGTTGAGTGGGATTTGTTGACGCTATGAAATTTTGAAACAACATATTTTTCCCTTAAAATGATACATTCTCTCAGTTTAAACTTTTGATCTGTGATCTAAATATTTTTAAGTTTAGAAATCAAGTATTTTTCTAAACAGCTTTAGTGTTTGACTTTGTCCACACTCATAAAACACACAATGAAGTACAAAAAAATAAAATAAATGAAAAATGAAAAAATAAAAAATAAATCTGGGGGGGCCAATCAGATGGTCGGGGGGGCACTGGCCCCCCGGGCCCCCCTCTAGCTTCGNTGGTCGCGCCGCTTATGGCGCTTCATTTATGTGACTTTATTATTGTGATACAGGCATTGATTAAATAAATTGGATGGGTAAATTATGTGCAGGATTAAGTAATGGACACAATAACTGTGGTGGCAATGATTTATGAAACAATACTTGACGTCGTTTACTATTTAAATTGAAACGGTACAAAAGAAAACAGATTCTGGGCTGAAAAATGTAAAGGAAAATTACATCTTACATTATGGCATCAACATGGCGATCCAGATGTGGAGAAGTACATCCCAAAATTTCTCCAGGTGATAAAGGGCGACATTGTGGGACAATGACATCATACTCTGGCTTTAGAGCTGCACTCACAGCCTTCAACAGGAACAAAACAGGATAAAACACAAGAATTTTTAACAGTTGGGCAAAGTTCATTCAAGATAATTTTTCTAGCTGGAATATTTAAAGATGTGGGAAAAATAATTATTTTTTATTTTTATTTAAATAAACAAATAAATAAGCTGTTCATCAGTTTCTAAAAGTACGGAAGCATAGTGATGACACCTGGAGAATTTTTTTTGGGGGGCTCATCACGTAATAACGTGATACGTATCACGTTATTACGTAATACGTATCACGTTATTACGTAATACGTATCACGTAATAACGTGATATTATCACGTTATTATAGTTAGTAATAACGTGATATTATCACGTTATTACGTGATACGTATCACGTTGGATATGTGCCTTCTTTGGGACTTTGTGATACGTATCACGTAATAACGTGATATTATCACGTATTAACGTGATACGTATCACGTAATAACATGATACGTATCACGTAATAACGTGATACGTATCACGTTATTACGTGATAAGTATAGATGTCCATCCACATGGTATCAGCACCATTACCCACACAATGGGAGAGAGGCTGGCTTCTGTGCTGCTTTCATCCAGTAGGTAGTTCCAGATCAAATGCAAATTAAGGGATGTACTGTAGAGCCTAGAACTGCAGGTCTGACCTCCAAAACAAGATGATTAAGATGCACACTTAAACAGTTTAAAGTTCTCCACTTTCTTGACCAAGAGTTTGATACTACAAAGTTTTGAAAGTGTCAACCTTTTCATTCAGAAAACTAGCATTCCCATGTACTTGATTTGTCTTGGTTAATTTACTCCTGAATAAATTTCTGATAAACTGACTCTAACTCCCATGTTTATCACCAAACTTACATTTCTTCGTTCAGTTCCTTTAATTATTGGGTATATTCTACATTTCTCTACCAATATAATTTTAATAATAATAATTTGTCACATTTGTCATCTGTGTATGTTCCCATACTTGACAGACGAAATTGGTCTTCTGCATTTAACCCAACCACCACCAGGTGGTGCAGTGAGCAGCGTTGTCGCGCTCGGGGAGCTGGGGAATAGATGTGCACTCATAGACACCCCAAGGTGTGCCATCTCTAAGATATGCATTAAAGACAGAGATCCAAACTTGACTCAAAATAAGCTTAATGTGGTTTTTCGCAGTTTCATGAACTAAATACGAGCGGGTTTCCCCCCCCCCCACATTTTTTCCTTATCAAACATCTGCATTTTCTATGAAACGCCATCAGGTTGTAGCTCTGTTAGCTTGCTCCCTTTAAAACCCCCAAAATGCCCATTAATGTGATCAACGAACACTGACTGCAGTTTGTGTTTCTCTTTAGAAACCATTAACCCAATTCTTTGAGTAAGCAGTCCAGATTAAAACACTGCCTTTTTTAACAAAAATGTTTGTGGTAGTTACAGAGAGTCATTCACAACACCCACTCTGAGCATTGCATCCTTTTTATGTGCATGAAATTACTTGTAGATATTTTTCTAGTTCGACCAAAACGGCTGCAACTCAGTCCGTTCTCAACCTAAGATCATAGTTAGTCCAAAACTCTGCATGCAGGGTGAACTTATGTATCTTATTTAAATGAATTCTAGGTCTTAAACTATTTATAGTGAAATGACTGATGTCAGTCTTTAGTTTAAATAATAGTGTGAATATGAATACAATCATCATTGTCTTGATGGAAGATAAAACTCGATCACAGTCTCAGGTCTCTTGAAGACTCAAACAGGTTTTATTCCTTAATGTTCCAGTATTTGGCACCATCCATCTTTCCATCAATTCTGAGCATCTTCCATGCCCATGCTTAAGAAAAGCAGGCCCAAACCATGATGCTGCCACTACCATGTTTGACAGTGGATGGTGTGTTCAGGGTGATGAGCTGTGTTGCTTTAAAGCCAAACTGATAGTTTTGAATTGTGGACAAACAGTTCTGATTTTGGATTCAGGTGACCAGAGCAACGTCTTCCACATGCTTGGTGTGTCTCCCTGGTGGCTTGTGACAAACTTGAAACAACATTTTCTTAAGGATATATTTGAGAAATAGCTTTCTTCTTGACACTCTTCAATAAAGGCCAGATTTGTGCTGTGTACGACTGATAGCTGTCATATGGACAGACTCTCCCAGGCAACTCTTTTTTTTTTTTTTACATATTACAGTACACTAACATGTTTTCATTGCTCCATATTATTTCAAATTAGCAATTTATCATTGTTTATTAAA
>JBBPBX010016203.1:30753-48453 GCA_038048925.1 Garcialebias charrua | reverse complement strand
AAAAGCTTCTCAGGAAGATCAAACTTCAAAAGTTTTACCACTAAAGTTAAATGAAAGTAAATGAAAGTAAAGTGTTCATTTGTTGTTGTTTAAAAACAATCATTTTAAAGCATGAATATGATGAAATGAACTGCAAGAACATCCATCATTATCTTTATCTGCTTCTTCCATTTTGGGTCACGGGGGTCGCCAGTGCCCATGTCCAGCAATCACTGTGCGAGGGGCGGGGGACACCCTGGACAGGTCTCCAGTCCATCACAGGGCCACATGGAGACAAACAAGACAAACAACCATTCACTCTCTCACTAGGGACAATTTAGAGTCACCAATCAGTCTAACATGCATGTTTTTAGTCTGTGGGAGAAAACCTGAGTACCCAGAGGAAAGCCATGCATGCACGGAGAGAACATGCAAACTCCACCCAGAAAGGACCCCGGACCAGGATTTGAACCAGCAACCTTCTCGCTGAGAAACAGCAGCTCTGCCAGTTGCGCCACCGTGCTGCCACTGCAAGAACATTTTCTCCCATATAGTCTGTGTGATATTAATTATGCATGAATCTTTGTATCAGAGTATTCATGACTGATTCATTAATTTGATCAATTTATTACGAGTGTGTGGAAGAGACTAGAAATTAAAAAAAAATGTCAATTTAGAAAACTACAAATCTGAATGATAAAGTCCTAAAGTAGCTCATTTTTGTCAGCAACATTTTTTTAATATTTCAAACCACCCAATTTAAAATATATATATATGTATATTAAAATGGCTTAGGTCCTTTTATTATGTTATTTCCAACTAAATGTTATACAGTATACAGTACAGTATTTTGTTGGTTTTAAAGTTTGGTTTAAACTTGAATTCATAAAGCAAACTGCATATACATGTATTTTGTTTGCAGTGATTGGAACAGATTTCACATCGACTCTTGACATTAAAAGTTAACAGGTTTTTTATTTTCACATACTAACTAATTATGTCTTTATGTATTCATCTATTTGTTTGTTTCAGAAAGCTATTGCTTTAGCACAGAAAGCCTCACAGGAGGACCAGGCTGGAACTTATGTGGAAGCCATCCAATCTTATCAGCACGCCGTCAAGTACTTTCTCCATATTTTGAAACGTGCGTCTCCATGGTGGTACACACAACGCACATAATGTCACACTAATGTTACCTTCGACTGCCAGTTCTCAATGAACACTCTGCATCTACACAAAACTGCTCAACTCTTTTAAAGATTGTTTGTATGAGACCGTTTGCATATAAATTATGTTTTCATAGGAGATATAACATGTGGTGACTAACTTTTCTTCCACCTTCCATTAGGTGAACCACAAGGTAAAGATGGCAACCAGAAGATAAGAGATAAATGTAAACAGTATCTGGACAGAGCGGAAGAACTACAGGAATACCTAGTAAACAAAGAGGTCATTAAGAAATTACTTATTTGTTCTGTTAACGTAAACATTGATGTCTGGGATAATAATAAAAGAGCATTGTCACGGCAGTGCTGACGCTTCAAGAGGAAAGCTGCTACAAGATAAATGCCAGACAAATAATGGCTTGTATTTAATAAAATTTAAAAAAGTGCTACAAGGTTTGTAGTTATACACTTAATTCTCTGAATGAATATGATTCACTATAGCCTTTACAGCATCGTGTGAGAGTTTTAACCACTTGTTTTTAAAGAAAAACTTTAAAGACTTTCAGGGAGCTTAAGTATTTCTTAAGACCACTTCACAAATTGAATAAAAGTCTGTCTCTTAAAAGGGAAAAGCATGTTAAAATGGAGGATCTGCACAAAAGGCAACCAAAGAAATGTATTTTACGATTTAGTTTAAACCAAATTCATTCAACCTTTTTCAATTGAGCCTCGAGGACTCATTTACAAGAGAGACCTGGAATTGACTGGAATTAAAGTACCAGCTAGTAATTTATATTTATTTTCTAGTTTTAAACTGAGAGGCCTGGAGCTCATTTGGAGCTCACTATTTTTTTATGAACTTTATTTCAACCAGAAAACATTACAAAGATCTTCCAAATCAAAAGCAACAATAAACACACACACAAAAAAGATGCAGAACTATCACAGATCCTATTAGACCTCACATTTCAATAAATGCAACTATCTCAACAAATATACAAAATAAATTCAGGTATAAATAGAGGTTCTGAAACAAAACAAAAAAAAAACAATAAATACAATACAAAAAGAAAAAGAATACTAAACAACAAAGCAACAAAGAGGTCTGCTTATGGGGTAAAATTAAATTTCTGAATAAGAGTTTTTGTTCTTATAAGTTTTTTATTGTTAAAATTAAGCTTATCAATAGAGGCAATATATATTTCAGGTCAGTTTATTTAAAATTATTAAAAGAGGCTATTTTTTTCATTCCACTTTATTTTGTGTATACATAATATTTTGCCAAAATAATACAGTAATTAGATTTATTATAAATAGTTCATCTGAAGAAAAGAATGAATTATTAAAGATGAGTAATATTTGCATTTTCGATAACACAATATCCTTTTTAATTTTTTCAGTAAGCAGTTTTTGTATTTCAGACCAGAATATTGTAAAATGAAAACAATCCATTTTGAGCTCACTTGAAAAAGACAAGCTGTTCCGTACAGGAGACGTGACGTCGTTACGTCATGACGTCGACACATTCCGTGCACGCGAGCGTTGACTTTTTAATGCGGAAGTTGTTTCCTCGTTCCGACTCTGGTGCGATCTGAAAAACGAAAACAAGTTGACCAGAAAGCCTTTGTTTTTTAGGTTAACAATTTGCGTTGTCAAGGATTTTGTTCGAAAGTCTTTTTGCCACGGAGTCGTTAAATTTGTTTCGGCTTTTGGACGAGTTATTTAGCCCTTATGGCCAACAATAATTTACAGGTAAGCGAAGGACCAGCCCTTGTTGAGCTGGCTAAACGCTTTGTACAAGACAGGACAAGAAGTTATTTTACGCCTTAAGGAAAGCTAGTTAAATTATTCTGTATGCTCTAAGTTAAATATCCAGTATGAATTTTATTGGCTGTGTTCGGCATAAGAGCTTTAAATGATGTTTCAAACCGTAACGTTTTATAACAAAAGCAGCTAATTAGCATAGGAAGCTAAGTAGACATTCATGGGTGCTTTTTTTAAAAAAAATAAGTTGTTCGTCTTTTCGTGACATTTGTGGTTGCCACTCTATATATTTATTATTTTCTACTTCAATGATAGATAGAGATCTAATAAGAGTAGTCTTCCGAGCTAGCTGGTGTTTTTGGGGCCTTTCAAAACAAAAGTTGCATCGCTCTTGTTATGTAGCTCTAATGGTTTGTTGGTTTGACAGCTAAGGGACCATAACTAGGAAGTGAAAGAAAATGATGGGAAAATTAGGTTCAGGGTTTTATCATGGTGTAAGTAAAGTGTTTCTAAACAAAACCAGTATAGCAGTAGTTCTAAAGGGGTAGTTTACCAACTACATTTTAAGAGTTATCACTAAATAATTGTTTTGGAAACGTTACTTTTGTTTAGATGTTGGGTAAATTCAAACAAGATTATCAGAAAGCTTCTTTTTTTTTTGTCCACTACAAACAAAACATTAGAAGTCATAGATAAGCAACCTACTGTGCACTTACAGCTTAATATCTATATAAACTAAAGTTTATGGATTGAGTTCATTTTTATGTTACTCTAATAATGTTAAGGTTAAAAAATCGCATTTAGTTCCAAATCAGGAAAACTGAGAGAAAATTGTTTATAAATTAAAATGTAGAACTGATTTATCAAAAACACTGTCAATTATACGAGTTAATTTGCTAAATCTTTTGAACTCGTATGTAAAGCTCTGCATGAATTCCAGATGTTATTAAGAGGTATGAGCTATAAATATTAGATATGTATTTATTCATTAATCTGTAAATGTTATATCTGTAAATTAATTCTTGTTTTCCTGAAAATCTCTGCATAGTTTTGTGACTCTGTACAACGTAGATGATGCAAAGGCAATAGTTAAAATAAAACCTTTTCTGTCAGTTTAGGTAGATGCATGGTAATTACTGTATTATTGACACAAAAATTATTGCATTTAGTTTTATCTGTACATTCAAAAAAATGTTTTTTCATGTGTGCATGGTTCAAATGTTTTAATGACAGGAACTTGTAATAAGAAATTTGAATTAGCTATAAATTAGTCATATCTCTAAATTTCTTGTCTTGATTTTGAGGTTGTTAGAAAAGTTCATGCGAGTGCAACAACACAGTCATTGCGACTGCCTAAATTTCTCACAGTTCTTTAAAACATTTCTTGCAGGTTTGTGTATGACACATGGTTCTTTTGTCTGTGTTATTTCAGAAAGCCATAGATCTTGCTGGCAAGGCGGCTCAGGAGGATAAAGCTCAGAACTATGAGGAGGCTCTCCGACTCTATCAGGCTTCTGTTCAGTACTTTCTTCATGTGGTGAAATGTAAGCCAACAGACGGCACGGTGTATGGGGTAGCATGTAGAATGATCACAGCTGTTTGTCACTTCAGGAATTACAAGTTGATAATGGGCTGCTATCTTTTTAAAGCTATTTGTTGATTTTTTATTGTCCTCATGTTGTTCTGTTAACCTTTTTTTTTCTCCTTGTAAGCTTTAAAAAAAGCACCTGATGATATTCACAGTACCGGTAGTTTATTTTTATAATTCTTGATTTTAGGTGCACAAAGGGAAGAGTAGAGCCTCATTTTAGAACACACATTTATTTATTTTACTTTGTTTTGTGTGTCTGCTCTGTTTGGTCTGCTTACAGATGAAGCTCAGGGTGACAAAGCGAAACAGAGCATTCGTGCAAAATGTGCTGAATACTTGGACAGAGCCGAGAAGCTAAAGGAGTATCTGAAGAAAAAAGAGAAAGCTCCTCCTGCTAAACCTGTCAAAGAGTCACAGGCTGATGACAAAGGGTGTGTTCATGGGTGGGACTGATGGTTAGCTCTTCAGATGTGACGTCATTCTCATATGGCTGGGAAAAAAACATTTTACCACTTGTTGAGTGTGAAAATGTACTGTATTTAGACCAAATGCATATAAAACATGTAAATACTCGCATTGCTGTGTTTAGGAATGAAAGTGATGAAGGTGACGATCCAGAGAAAAAGAAGTTTCAAAATCAACTCTCAGGTTAGTACCGTAATATATTTTTAATTCTTGCTATTGAACCTGCCACAGGAACATCTGTTTTTAGTCTAATTACATGTCTAAATAAGGATTTTAATTACTGGTACACTTAAATACACTCTGTTGGGACTGAGAGAAACGCAATTTCAATCCTGTGTATGTCCTGTACATATTGCAGTTCTGACAATAAAGTTGACTTTGACTTTGCCTTGACTTTTGTGACCAATGAAATGCCTTTTCAGGTGCAATTGTCATGGAGAAACCAAATATCAAATGGAGTGATGTTGCTGGTTTAGAGGGCGCCAAAGAGGCACTGAAAGAGGCTGTTATTCTTCCTATCAAATTCCCCCACCTTTTCACAGGTTTTATCTGATATACTATGACTTAACATTATTATTATACTATTAATTGATCGAACCAGATATTATTGCAGTGTTTTGATGACTTTTATGAAAAAACATTTTTGCCTTATTGACAGGAAAGAGAACTCCGTGGAGAGGGATTTTGCTTTTTGGACCTCCAGGTACAGGCAAGTCCTACCTGGCTAAAGCTGTTGCAACAGAAGCAAACAACTCAACCTTTTTTTCAATCTCTTCATCTGATCTTGTCTCCAAATGGCTGGGAGAGAGTGAAAAGTGAGTCATGGACACAAAACTGTAGTACCCGGTATTCTGATAAATAGTTTAAATAAATATCTAATGTAATAATAACCTATTTCAACTTCCAGAAGCTGGTGTTTTATTTGTCTGCCGTCATTTTGGTTCACAGATTGGTAAAGAATCTTTTCAGCCTTGCAAGAGAGCATAAGCCTTCCATCATCTTCATCGATGAGATTGACTCCCTGTGTGGCTCAAGAAGTGAGAATGAAAGTGAAGCTGCCCGTCGTATTAAAACAGAGTTCCTGGTTCAGATGCAAGGTGAGCTTGTTGAAATGGTTACAAGGAGTTCCTGAATAGTGTTCTGTGAGTGAGGTAAAAAAATCTAAATCTGTCAGATTTTCTAGTCTTTAAGGACATTTGTTTCTGTTATTGGGACATGGCTGCTAGGCAGAGGCACAGAAGAATAAAAAAGTTGAAGTGTGCTCAATCCCCATCTGATTTAATGAAGCCTAAATGACCAAAATAAAACCTCAACTTTACAAGCTGTAGTAACCATTCAGGTGCAACTTAAAGATAACATATTTAGTTACACTTTAACTGAGATGACTGAGACAGAAAGTAGGAAATCACATGAAAAGTCAGTTCTGCAAGCCTGAAATCAAATAACTCAAATGTATAACTGCAAACAGAGCTGTTCTGGGGTAAAATATATTTATTTATACTGTTTCTCATTGTATTTCTGAGATGGAAATAATAAAGAACTGTTGACATGTTTCCAGCATCTGAGAGTTGACACAATCAAAACATTTAAATTTTCTTGAATAATTCGAAAGTTTACATTAACAAAAGGATGAACGACTAGAGAGCACTTTTCAACTACAGTACTTTAAAAGCTAGATTACTTGTCTGCTGTGCTCGCTGGCTGTTGAAAAAAAAAAGTTTTATTCATGATTTACTAATAGGACTTAATACTAAGGGCAAAACAAAACTGACGAGGCATCAGGCTAAATTTAATGTGTGCTCTCAGCATGGTGGTTCTGGTGAGACCCTTAAAACACAGAGCATTTAACTTGCTGTTTAGATTTTATAGCTTTTTATTGTAATTTATTTACAGGTAGCTGAAATAATTTCTAGGTTAGGTCTGTCCAACCTGATACTGGACAAGAAGGTTGTGGCACCTGGACAGTCTAATACATCCCATCCTATTTTCTCATTTGAACTATTTTGTCATAGAAAGTTGTGTGATTGCAACTTTGTTTTAATAGAAACTACTGAAAGTTGTACAGGCATTAAAATTACTTTATTGATCACCATCATGTTCGTGTAATTATTTAAGGTGTGGGGAACGACAACGAGGGAGTGCTAGTTCTTGGGGCAACAAACATTCCTTGGACCCTCGACTCTGCCATCAGAAGAAGGTGAAAGTTACGAGATGTGTTTTAAAGTGATCCAGGTGTCATTCAGCAGTTCTAAATGCTGTAAAATCACATTTCAGATTTGAGAAGAGGATCTACATCCCCCTGCCTGAAGAGCACGCTCGTTCCTTCATGTTCAAGCTCCATCTGGGCTCCACCCCCACCAGCCTCTCCGACTCCGACTTCATCACCCTGGGCAAGAAGACAGAAGGGTACTCAGGAGCAGATATCAGCGTTATTGTCAGAGACGCTCTGATGCAGCCAGTTCGGAAGGTCCAGTCAGCAACACACTTCAAACGGGTACGTCTTTATAAAACACCTCTGTGTTTAAAAAAAAGTGTAAAATGGGTTTAATAAGTACGTACTCTCTTGTGTTTTGTTTTTCAAAGGCACAAGGTCCATCAAGAACGGACCCCGACCTTGTTATTAATGACCTCTTGACTCCGTGCTCACCTGGAGATCCCAACGCAGTGGAAATGACCTGGATGGAAGTCCCTGGGGAGAAACTATTGGAACCAATAGTGTCCATGGTGAGTACAAATACACAGCATTGACATGGATGATTCAGTCATTTGATTTGTATTTGAATTAGGGGTGCAAATCTCTGTGTCTGGAGAATCGATTCGATTCCGATTTTTGGTGTCACGATTCGATTCAACATCGATTTTTCGATTCAAACGATTTTTGATTCAGAAACGATTTTTCCATTAAAATGGTCATAAATTTAGTTTCAGTTTTGTAACTGACAAGCTGAAAAGAATAAATAACAATGTAAACAAATGGAACATTTATTTAAAACAATAATTTTAAACGGAGAATATTAAACAACAATGTACCGTAAACCCCCTCCCTGGGCTGCCACCTTACCGTGGTGGAGGGGTTTGAGTGTCCCAATGATCCTAGGAGCTATGCTGTCAGGGGCTTTATGCCCCTAGTAGGGTCACCCAAGGCAGACAGGTCCTAGGTGAGGGACGAGACAAAGCGCAGCCCACAAGACCCCTTATGATGAGTAATATAAATGGAAACAATGTTCCCTCGCCCGGACGCGGGTCACCGGGGCCCCACTCTGGAGCCAGGCCCGGAGGAGGGGCACGTTGGCGAGCGCCTGGTGGCCGGGCTTTCACCCATGGAGCTCGGCCGGGCACAGCCCGAAGAGGAGACGTGGGTCCCCCTTCCCATAGGCTCACCACCTGTGGGAGGGGCCAAAGGGGTCGGGTGCATTGTGGAATGGGTGGTGGCCGAGGGCGGGGACCCTGGCGGTCTGATCCTCGGCTACAGAAGCTGGCCATTGGGACATGGAATGTCACCTCTCTGGTGGGGAAGGAGCCTGAGCTAGTGTGTGAGGTTGAGAGGTTCCGGCTAGAAATAGTCGGACTCACCTCAACGCATGGCTCTGGCTCTGGAACCAGTTTCCTTGAGAGGGGTTGGACACTCTTCCACTCTGGAGTTGCCCCTGGTGAGAGGCGCCGAGCAGGAGTGGGCATACTTGTTGCCCCCCATCTCGGTGCCTGTACGTTGGGGTTCACCCCGGTGAACGAGAGGGTAGCCTCCCTTCGCCTACGTGTGGGGGGACGGGCTCTGACTGTTGTTTGTGCCTATGCGCCGAACGGCAGCGCAGATTACCCACCCTTTTTGGAGTCCTTGGAGGGGGTATTGGAGGGTGCGCCTCCTGGGGACTCCCTTGTTCTGCTGGGGGACTTCAACGCTCACGTGGGCAATGACAGTGAGACCTGGAGGGGTGTGGTTGGGAGGAACGGCCCCCCTGATCTGAACCCGAGTGGTGTTCTGTTGTTGGACTTCTGTGCTCGTCATGGATTGTCCATAACGAACACCATGTTCAGGCATAAGGGTGTCCATATGTGCTCTTGGCACCAGGACACCCTAGGTCGTAGTTCAATGATCGACTTTGTTGTCGTCTCATCTGATCTGCGGCCGCATGTCCTGGACACTCGGGTGAAGAGAGGGGCGGAGCTGTCAACTGACCACTACCTGGTGGTGAGTTGGCTCCGATGGTGGGGGAGGATGCCGGTCAGACCTGGCAGACCCAAACGTATTGTGAGGGTCTGCTGGGAACGTCTGGCAGAGTCTCCCGTAAGACGGAGCTTTAACTCCCACCTCCGGGAGAGCTTTGAACACGTTCCGAGGGAGGCGGGGGACATTGAGCCCGAGTGGGCCATGTTTCGCGCCTCTATTGTCGAGGCAGCTTATCGGAGTTGTGGCCGCAAGGTTGTTGGTGCCTGTCGTGGTGGCAACCCTCGAACCCGGTGGTGGACACCGGCGGTGAGGGATGCTGTCAAGCTGAAGAAGGAGTCCTATTGGGCCTTTTTGGCCTGTGGGACCCCGGAAGCAGCAGATAGGTACCGGCAGTCCAAGC
Source organism: Garcialebias charrua (assembly GCA_038048925.1). Taxonomy (NCBI): domain Eukaryota; kingdom Metazoa; phylum Chordata; class Actinopteri; order Cyprinodontiformes; family Rivulidae; genus Garcialebias; species Garcialebias charrua. Next base: position 38,920 of record JBBPBX010016203.1, on the reverse strand, counting down.
GGCATGCGGCTCGGGTGGTTGCTGAGGCAAAAACTCGGGCGTGGGAGGAGTTCGGAGAGGCCATGGAGAATGACTTCCGTACGGCTTCGAGGCGATTCTGGTCCACCATCCGGCGTCTCAGGGGGGGAAAGCGGTACGCGACCAACACCATTTATGGTGGGGATGGCGTGCTGTTGACCTCAACTCGGGATGTTGTGAGTCGGTGGGCGGTAGGGATGCACCGATACCAGATTTTTGAAAACCGAGTACAAGTACAAGTACTTACATTAAAGTACTTGCCGATACCGAGTACCGATACAAGTACTAATTAATATTTTTTTAAATCATTCTAATTAACTTAAACAGTTTATTTTCATTAGACCAGTGTTTTTCAACCTTATTTGAGCCAAGGCACAGTGTTTTCATTGAAAAAATCATGAGGCACACCACCAACCAGAATTGTAAACAAAGATACTCTGTATCCGCCTATATTAAATATATAGTCATTCTTATCAAAGTGTCTTGAATAGGAATGAAATAAACACAAAAATGTATTTTTATCATATTTTATATTTCTTATTTCAAATTGCACTTAACTTGTCTTTAAAAATACACCCGAACAGTACCACAACAATGTGGTCTTGTGACTGTTACATGTCAAACCATTTAAGTTTACCGGTATATTTTTTTGGGTACTTCATTGTGTGTTTTATGAGTGTGGACAAAGTCAAACACTAAAGCTGTTTAGAAAACCACTTGATTTCTAAACTTAAAAATATTTAGATAACAGATCAAAAGTTTAAACTGAGAGAATGTATCATTTTAAGGGAAAAATATGTTGTTTCAAAATTTCATAGCATCAACAAATCCCAAAAAAGTTGGGACAAATCCATTTTTCCCACTGTAGGTAAGTGGACCCCTTACCGATAGCCTTGGCCCCCTCTCGGCCCCCCCAGCAATAAAAGTCTAGCTCCGCCACTGGTCCAGAGCAGCGCAGCGCTTAACACGGCAGAGAGAGAGACAGACAAATCCGGAAGCCACGCGCAGTTTGGAGAGCAGAGACAAACATTTCAACCACGCAGGTGAGACAGGCAAACTGAGCCGTGCCTAAAAGTGTGTGTGTGTGTGTGCGAGCGTGTCTGTGTGCGCGCTGTGTGTGTGTGTGGAGAGAGAAATACAAAGCACGTGCGTAGGAGCAGACAGGGGACAGGGAGGAGGAGGAGAAGCATGAGTCGTGCGCGTTTGTGTGTGTGGAGGTGGTGGTGGGGTGGGGGGTGTCAGCGTGAGTGTTCAGTACAGTGGTATGAGGCAGGCTGCTTTTTTGATAATTTCCACGGCACACCCCAGGATCACGCGCGGCACACTAGTACATTTGAACTAGTCAATGAAATGAAACTGAAACTGGTATCGGGTCCTGTAGTATCGGAGCCCTTTTATGAGTACGAGTACGAGTAAACGCACATGGCATCGGACCGATACCCGATACTGGTATCGGTATCGGTGCATCCCTAGTGGGCGGAATACTTCGAAGACCTCCTCAATCCTACTGGCACGTCTTCCACTGAGGAAGCGGAGCCTGGGGACTTTGGATCGGGCTCTCCAATCTCTGGTGCGGAGGTCGCCGAGGTGGTTAAAAAGCTCCGCGGTGGCAAGGCTCCGGGGGTGGATGAGATTCGTCCTGAGTTCCTTAGGGCTCTGGATGTTGTGGGGTTGTGTTGGCTTACGCGACTCTGCAATATCGCGTGGACATCGGGGGCAGTTCCCTTGGATTGGCAGACTGGGGTGGTGGTTCCCCTATTCAAAAAGGGGGACCGTAGGGTGTGTTCCAACTATAGAGGGATCACACTCTTAAGCCTCCCTGGTAAGGTCTATTCAGGGGTTCTGGAGAGGAGGGTCCGTCGGATAGTCGAACCTCGGATTCAGGAGGAGCAGTGTGGTTTTCGTCCTGGTCGTGGAACACTAGACCAGCTCTACACCCTCAACAGGGTCCTGGAGGGTGCGTGGGAGTTTGCCCAACCAGTTTACATGTGCTTTGTAGACTTGGAAAAGGCATTCGACCGCGTCCCTCGGGGGGTTCTGTGGCGGGTACTCCGGGAGTATGGGGTACCAGGCCCATTGATATGGGCTGTTAGGTCCCTGTACGACCGGTGTCAGAGCTTGGTCCGCATTGCCGGCAGTAAGTCAGGCTCGTTTCCGGTGAGAGTTGGACTCCGCCAAGGTTGCCCTTTGTCACCGATTCTGTTTATAACTTTTATGGACAGAATTTCTAGGCGCAGCCAAGGTGTTGAGAGGATCCGTTTTGGTGGCCTTAGAATCGCTTCTCTGTTTTTTGCAGATGATGTGGTCCTATTGGCTTCATCAGCTCGTGATCTACAGCTTTCACTGGAGCGGTTTGCAGCTGAATGCGATGCGGCCGGGATGAGGATCAGTTCCTCCAAATCCGAGGCCATGGTCTTGAGCCGGAAAAGGGTAGCGTGCCCTCTCCGGGTCGGGGAGGAGGTCCTGCCCCAAGTGGAGGAGTTTAAGTATCTCGGGATCTTGTTCACGAATGAGGGAAAACTGGAGCGTGAGATCGATAGGCGGATAGGTGCAGCGTCCGCAGTGAAGCGGGCGCTGTACCGGTCTGTCGTGGTGAAGAGAGAGCTGAGTCAAAAGGCAAAGCTCTCAATTTACCGATCGATCTACGTTCCCACCCTCATCTATGGTCATGAGCTTTGGGTTATGACCGAAAGAACAAGATCTCGGATACAAGCGGCTGAAATGAGTTTTCTCCGCAGGGTGGCTGGACTCTCCCTTAGAGATAGGGTGAGAAGCTCAGTCATCCGGGAGGGACTCGGAGTAGAGCCGCTGCTTCTCCACATCGAGAGGAGCCAGTTGAGGTGGCTCGGGCATCTGGTTAGGATGCCTCCTGGACGCCTCCCTGGTGAGGTGTTCCGGGCATGTCCCACCGGGAGGAGACCCAGAGGAAGACCCAGGATACGCTGGAGGGACTATGTTTCTCGGCTGGCCTGGGAACGCCTTGGGATTCCCCCAGAGGAGCTGCTCCAAGTGGCTGGGGAGAGGGAAGTCTGGGCCTCCCTACTTAGGCTGCTACCCCCGCGACCCGACCCCGGATAAGCGGAAGAAAATGGATGGATGGATGGATGGATGTACCGTAAACAAATAGAAAATTTATTTAAAACAATAATTTTAGGTTCTGTACTGTATCAAATTTTTTGCATCATTTGATATTTATACCAAAAATAGGAACAAATAATACAGGAATGCATTAAATTCTGTAACTTAAAGGTATTGTGACATGATGTTGGAAATTTGCATATTTGGCACAACATATATATCTTATATCATTCAGCTCTGTTCGTTTTTGCAAAATAAATTATAAATATATTAAAATTTCATTCCAAGTTATGGTAGTTTTTTCTCTGGGACACGCCCCTAAAAATAGCGCATTTCCGCAAAACGTCATTGTGACGTGACAACAGGAAGGCACACTCCAACACGCATGTAAATAATAATGGCGGAGCATGTCCGATTGCGTTTGAGATCTATCATTTTAAGACAGTAAATCATCCAAAACTCTCATTAATAAACCCTCCCTGAATAAATAAACTTCCTGATGTTACTTGATCGCGCAGACATAATTTAAAAATACATAAATAGCAACGTGTGTGTGCAACTCGTTATTTCGGCTATTTTTTTAGCAGCGAACAAAAACAACTTATTGTTAGTACTTGAATGTATTAAAGCAATCGAAGGGTTATTATTCATCAAATACAGTTATTGGACACTCGATCAATGGAAAAGTGATTTAGACACGGTTTATTTTTTACACAGTAGCTAAGTGAGGATAGCTTCGTGATGTGGCTTCTTTGTTCTTGGGCTAAGCTAACAGAGGCCCGATCGCGTTTGAGATCTATCATTTTAAGACAGTAAATCATCCAAAACTCTCATTAATAAACCCTCCCTAAATAAATAAACTTACTGATGTTACTTGATCGCGCAGACATAATTTAAAAATACATTATTAGAAAAGTGTGTGTGCTACTGATTAATTCTGTCGGCTATTTCTTTTACCATCGAACATAAAGAATCTGCCATGATAATTGGCTTTATACACTCACATTGTATAAAGTAAAACAACATGAACTCACGTAAAATATATAGTTTACCATCTAAAACACTACACACCTCCGATTATGTTTACACAAAGACTTACTCTTTTCCTGGACAGTTTTCCGACGGTAGCTTCCCTGCGTTGTTTTGACGTGGTAGCTGTGCCACTTTCTTCTGTAGATTTTTTTTTTAAATAGTAGGAATAGCATCCGGTTTTAAAAGTCTTCTCCATCTTACTGGTAATCCTAAAGATTCTTTTATACCAGGTCTTTCCTGAAAACAATCGGCAGTAAAATGGTCGCTGCAGACATACGACTCTTAGTAGGAACCCACTGGTCCCTCGTTCTCTGTACTTGTCTGGTCCATTCTTGTCGAAGTTTCTCATCTTTTGGAAATTTGTGAAGGCTCACTTGTTCACTGCTGATATTAGAACACCCAAATGCGCTACAACGTGATGGCATTTTTCAAGTTACACAAATAAAAGAGGCGATCTTTCAGGAAATGAATTGGTATGGCAAGCAGTTAAAAAACACCAGACAAATGGGCAAGGCTTTGCCTTCTGCCCGTTGTCACGTCACGATGACGTTTTGCGGAAATGCGCAGATTTTTAGAGGCATGTCCCAGAGAAAAAACTACCATAACCAAGTTATGGTAGTTTTTTCTCTGGGACATGCCTCTAAAAATTAAAATTTCATTCCAAGAATGAAATTTTAATATATTTATAATTTATTTTGCAAAAACGAACAGAGCTGAATGATATAAGATATATATGTTGTGACAAATATGCAAATTTCCAACATGATGTCACAATACCTTTTAAATTACCAGTATTAGCTTAGTTGCCTGGATTTCTCTAAAACAATAAAAGAAAAATCTAGGAACAAATACCTTGATGCATGCTCAATAAGAGCAACTAGGAACAAATAATTCATCCATCCATCATCTTTAACCACTTCTTCCTTTAAGAGTCACAGGGGTCACTGGTGTCCATGTCCAGTCATCACTGTGTGAAAGGTGGGGGACACTTGGACAGGTCGCCAGTCCATCATAGACAAATAATTCAAAATATATATATATATTTTTTAAAGTAAACAGACTTCAGCCTACCATAGTGCATTAACCTTTAACACAATATAAAATACAGACTTCAGTTTTTTTTTAACATATTGATTCATATTTAGTAAATCTTTAACAAAATTTCAAAACCTGTGCAAACTTGCATTAAATTCTCTTCTGAACTGTAATTTATAAACCGTAAATTGTATAATTTAGAACTGGCTCCAGTCGATGTGTCTCATCTGGCTTCTCCAACCTGTTAAAAGACAAATTACATTAAGTTTGTTGTACAACGTGTCTATAAGTTTTAGTATAATATGAGAAAACAAGTTACCTTTGAGCTGCATCAGAACTTCTCCCACGTTATTTTTGTTTCATGCTGGAGCTGTGTGGACCTTTATCTACATGAAAGAATAACGTACGTTGCTTCCAGAGTATTAAAAATAAATCTAAACCCCTCAACGTCCGCTGAGCTGCTTGTAAATCCTTCGTGAGGTGGAGAGAGAAATCTTTGCAGCAAACTTCGCTGGTCGGCTGCTTTCATCTTCTGCGCATTTTATCGTATTTCCAAAATACTGTACCGTAATTTTATCTTAAAATTCTTGCAAACAACCGTTCTCTTGTTAAGCTCCGTCTTCCCCAGAACGTTGCAGGATATGAAATTAGTTTTAAAGACGAAGGAGCAAGTTGAATCTCGCCGTCTCCCTCCTCCCTCCTTCATGCTAGCAGGCTCCATTCAGATAAAAGGAGCTGGCTAGCTAAATCAATGTACGGTGGCCTACACGGTCAAACTTCTACGGCGTCCAAATGCAAAATGCAGTATGCTCAGGAGTAGGAGCGGAAATAATATAAAATTAAACATGTTTTAAAATCGATTTTGGGGCTTTTAAAATTGATTCTGAATCGCCAGGACTAAAAATCTAAATTCTTTTTTTTTTTTTAATTTTTTTTTCCTGCACCCCTAATTTGAATACATGTGGTAGAATACGGTACTACTCCACGCAGGACATGAAAAATTTGGTGCAATTTGATGTCATCCTAATGTTTTTTTTTTTCTTGCTTATTTACATTCTTCTTTCCACATTAAAACAAGTCTGTACTCGCATAAATACATAAACAAAAGGACTGGACTCGTATTTTTAATATTATAAATGGAGAAAGTTAGTGTTATAGTTCTTTATTCTTTTTTTGGAGCTGACTGTAACATTTTCTTTGAGGTTTGGGGCTCATTTGTAGTGACGAACAGTTAAGTTTGTAATAAAATACTTACAGTAAACCTAATTCCAACCCAGCCCTCTAGTGGAGACCCTCTCTTACAGCAAGTTGGGACTTTCATTGAGGAGTGTGCAATAGCCCCGTCACCTAGTTTATGGTGCATTAAGAGCAATTTAAGTAACAGCGTATTGATGTGTTTGTAACACCTGTTATCAGAGCCTATCAAACTGATTTGTTTTGCTTCCTTTTGCCTAGGCTGACATGCAGAGGTCTCTGGCCAACACAAAGCCAACAGTCAACGATCAAGATTTAGAGAAACTGAAAAAGTTCACGCAAGACTTTGGACAGGAGGGCTAGACTGGTTGATGAAGTCAAACCAAAGTGAAATAATTGTGATCGTCTCTTTACTGTTGTCATTTTGTTTTCTCTCTGTCTCATCCTGGCCTTTCATCAAGCCTCTTGGATTTTATAAATGGACAAGATCCGTTTTGCTAGTTTGACCACAAAAGTGTCCAGGCTTTACTTCATATTCACTATTGTCCAAAGATTTAACAACTTGCCATGTACAACTGTCATGTTTAAAACAAAACACTGCATTCAAAAGTTACAAATTTAGTTTAATCCAAGCACTAAACAATAATTATTTATGAACTGAATACTGAATAGTCTGGTTGGTTAGAGAAAATGACAAACACAATTACTGCATGTTAACTACTTTTTAAGTTGCAACTTGTCCTTGTGTTTTTGCTTTCCAGAGTATATCCAACTGGATTAATAAATATTCTTAACATATTCTCTATTTTTGTGAAAGTAAAACAAGCATTTTATAGCCTGTACATGTACTGTATAAACCTCACTCAGTGCAAGTTGGATCACTTAAATTCACAGATATCTGAGGTTAAATGTCCTGATTGGAGTTGTAGAGCTCTGGGGTGGATACAAAAGCTTAGCTGCAGATTTCACTTGTATACAGTATTTGGTTACCAAACAAATTAGTTGCAGGCCTATACGCAACCCTTGATTTAAAGCAATACAGCTCCCAAGGAAGAATCACCAGTGTTGGCGAACCAGCATTGCTTTACCATTTCTCAAGAACTTGATAGCTTTCAGTTATTTTTGCCTCTTTTTTTTTTTTTTTCCCACACACAATTTACTGTATGTATTCATTCATACCTAAAGGCTGTGCTTGGTTATTTTTTTACTGCAAAAAGTCCTAAGCCTTACTTTAATAAAATGATCTATTTGCTTTAATAAAGGGGGTTTAAGGGGTGAAAGTGATGACAGCTCAGATGGAGAGATCATCATCTGTCTTAGAGTAAAAATGTGCATTTTCATGCTTGAACCTATAGTAGCCATAAGTGGCAGTGTGCACCAATGTGCCTTCTAGAAAAGCTGCATGTTTTTTTTTTATTGGTTTATTTCTAAACTAGTCATACTTCTAAAATATATCAAGTGCGTTGTCACTACAATTAAGGAATGTACAGTACTTGTACATTTCATGTAAGTTCTTTTAAAGATTGTGTACAACTGTATTCTGTTGCTCTTAAGAAGTGCAAACTGTCCTGTGGTGTTTTTTTAAGGGGATTGTCTTGTTTTACAGCATATGTCTATACATTTATGTAACCAACTCTTAAGCCTTTTTCTTTGAGAAGAGGTAAACCCATGGATTTGATTTTCTGTTTTTCATTACTTCAGTGTAAATAAAAGTTAAAACTATAGTATGACAATTCTCTTTTGTTGATTTATGTTTGCTTTGCTTATTGTAACATTTTGTAATTTTGGACTGTTTCTTAGTCATAATTTG
>JBBPBX010016203.1:3386-23475 GCA_038048925.1 Garcialebias charrua | reverse complement strand
TCACATCATGTTCACTGGGTCAAATCACCCATCAGATTCACTGACTTATTTCCTCTAAAGTTTTTGTAAGTTATGAAAAGTTGGGGTGCTCTTGGAAGTATCTCACTCACTCACTGGTGGTCAGTAAAAACCACCACTTGTCAACATCTAAATACTATGAAGCCGTTTTTTAATTTTTTACTTTTAATGTTTAAACAAGTATGAGACAGTATAATGTACAGAAATCTCTCATTCTTTGAATTTATAGTATGAGCTATTGATTGGTTAATGCTCAGTAGCTTAGTTCTTCACCTTCAGTGTCATAAGCCTGACACAATATTTAAAATTGCTCCTGCTATAGGCTCTGTGCACAAGTGCCGTAAATCACTTGCGCATTGACCGGAAAGGTGATTTCCAGCTTCCGGTCTAGCCCCGGTCTCAGTGAAAATAGTGCTGTCTGAATGTTTACAAGAGCTGCCCAAGACAATGTTCATCTTATCGTTGATTCCTGGTCCCCTGCTCCGACAAGCAAACGTAACAAGGGATTTAAATTGCATGTCTCAAGTTTTCTGCACAACTACGAGGGTAAGTAACGTTAGTTTGATCGCGTTGTGTTGTTGCTACCTGTTAGCGGCTAACGTTAGCCTATTAGCAACGCGATCTTTTTTTTGTGTACTCACGTTATAGAAACAGATTTTCCACACTTAAACAAAACGGCTCATATTTTGTGATCATTCTACATACATGCTGCTCTTCTCAGTTTCATGCAAAAATCAGGAGACAGCTGTGAAGTCGTTGTCAGGGCTCTGTCAGGTCCATGAAGAAAGCTGAAAAACCTCACCATAGGGTGAAGCTAGGATTGTTCAGATGACAGTTTTAAGATTACTGGTTCAGTAACCCCACGTTCCTGTTGTTAATGGGGATTTAGCTAAGATGGTAATTAAATATTAAATAAAAATAGGATGGAATTGGCTACACTTTAAGAAGATGTAAACAGTTGAGTTTGGCCTTGCTAGTCTCCAGTGGGTTATTTGCTGCATGCATTGTTCTTCTTTTATGGTTGTTACTTTTAACCCAGTGTTAATTTGGTAATTCATGCATATTAGTTTTACTTTAATCTAAAGAACACACAGCCCTTAATTCTTCTTCTTCTGAAGGCTAGAAGTTACCCTCTGATTTAAGGGGGGTGAACATTTGTGCTCAAAACAGTTTTCAGTTTATTAAAAAATAGACTGTGTGCACCCTTATGTTATGTTTAACTTGTCTTCTAGTTTCCTGGAGGAATACATCGGAGGACTGGGCAGCAGAGCAGAGGAGTGGAGCGAGGATGTCAGTGTGAGTCAGTCAATCTAGTACATTCAGCTACATACTGTATTTACATTCTTGGTCTAATTATTTTGACCTCGTGTGTTTTTATGCAGCTCTCAGAAACTAAAGTCTTCACTCCCAGACTGCTCCTCCTGTTAGCACCCTAGGAAGCAACACCTCCATTGGTCGACTGCCAGGTTTGGGAGCACCTGTACCTCCACCATTCTCCTCCAGCGGGGACATGAAGGTTTCTGAATTTAACACCACCTCTCTGTCGTCACAGTTCAGCCGTAAGTTCATTAGTATCTGTGCAGTCCTGTTTGAATGTATGTGCGTGATATAGATTTAATTATTGTGTGTGTGTGTTTGCAGGTGACTTTGGCCTGCAGCCAGAGCCTTGTGCTGAGCCAGCTGGTTCAGAGACACTCCGGCCCCTCCTTGCCTCTGGCACGGCAGCTCAGTCCATCTCAACAAGCAGCCCTTCTTCAGCGTCGTCTGCGCCCCAACACATCAGCACAGGCTGGCCTGGTTCTGGCTGCTGCTGGTGCTTATCAGTCAAAGCAATTACAAGATTTTTTTTGTAAAATTTTCAGCCCTCATTAATCTGTTTACCTACTTGGTAGCAGATTCCATAAATCAATAAAAGTTTTATTTTAAAGGTTTTTAGCATATGATTTCTTACCTGTAAAATTTCGACCTTCTATTTCACAATTAAAGTTTTCAAATATTGAAATACAGAGGATATTGTGTTGTTGTTACTGTGGCTATAAAACAAGACTAACAATAATTTAAAAAAATATCCAATTGAATGGATAATATATCTGTAATTTTCATTTAAGGCATTTGATTGTTAATATGTTTGTTTAACTTTACCCTGTTTTTGACACTATCAAATAAACAAGGTTTTTCAAAGTTGGACCTCTCAAAAAACTTACATAGGTACAATAGGTTAACATTCTCACATAAAATTAATTTAAAAGATATCCACATACCAAAATACAGTGGTCAATAAAATGTTTAGGTACTGCACTTACAAAAATGTGACATTTATTTTTATTTACCTCCAGAGAAAACAGTACAACATGTTTCCATCAAGAATATCTACTTACAAATGTAAGACAATGTCAATATACGTAAATGACAGCATTTTGTTTTTCTTCAAGACTGTGCCATCAGCTTTTCTATCAAACTTCATATCTCCACTTCCTGACCAAAGAGAAGACTTTACTCTGGAGGAGCAGGGATGAAGGTGTTTGACACCGTAGTTCTGTACAGTCCAGGATAACTTGTGTGTCACTGTAGCGGCCATCAAAATCTTGTGCTGCAGCTCGGGGGCGGCTGCTGGTTATGGTGGGAGTTGGTGAAGACCAGACTCTGTGTGGAAGCGGAGGAAGGTGGTTCTCCTCCTCCAACACCAGGCTTCTGCAGCAAAGAGGCGAGATATATGAATCTTGTGCAGCACAGAGCCTGCAGAACCTAGATTAGTGTAGTGTGTACAGTATTTACATGTCAGTACACTAACACACAGTGAACTAAAAACTCAATTTAATATACAATAAAATGACAAGTTAAACAGGTAAAATCAATAAAAAATGAAGTAAAATCAAGCCTCTATGGAGAAAACATTACCTTTGCCCAGGTGTGATATGGTTCTCAGCAGCAGGTGCACATGAGGGAGTGAAGACTTTAGTTTCTGAGAGCTGCATAAAAACACACGAGGTCAAAATAATTAGACCAAGAATGTAAATACAGTATGTAGCTGAATGTACTAGATTGACTGACTCACACTGACATCCTCGCTCCACTCCTCTGCTCTGCTGCCCAGTCCTCCGACGTATTCCTCCAGGAAACTAGAAGACAAGTTAAACATAACATGAGAGTGCACACAGTCTATTTTTTAATAAACTGAAAACTGTTTTGAGCACAAATGTTCACCCCCCTTAAATCAGAGGGTAACTTCTAGCCTTCAGAAGAAGAAGAATTAAGGGCTGTGTGTTCTTTAGATTAAAGTAAAACTAATATGCATGAATTACCAAATTAACACTGGGTTAAAAGTAACAACCATAAAAGAAGAACAATGCATGCAGCAAATAACCCACTGGAGACTAGCAAGGCCAAACTCAACTGTTTACATCTTCTTAAAGTGTAGCCAATTCCATCCTATTTTTATTTAATATTTAATTACCATCTTAGCTAAATCCCCATTAACAACAGGAACGTGGGGTTACTGAACCAGTAATCTTAAAACTGTCATCTGAACAATCCTAGCTTCACCCTATGGTGAGGTTTTTCAGCTTTCTTCATGGACCTGACAGAGCCCTGACAACAGCTTCACAGCTGTCTCCTGATTTTTGCATGAAACTGAGAAGAGCAGCATGTATGTAGAATGATCACAAAATATGAGCCGTTTTGTTTAAGTGTGGAAAATCTGTTTCTATAACGTGAGTACACAAAAAAAAGATCGCGTTGCTAATAGGCTAACGTTAGCCGCTAACAGGTAGCAACAACACAACGCGATCAAACTAACGTTACTTACCCTCGTAGTTGTGCAGAAAACTTGAGACATGCAATTTAAATCCCTTGTTACGTTTGCTTGTCGGAGCAGGGGACCAGGAATCAACGATAAGATGAACATTGTCTTGGGCAGCTCTTGTAAACATTCAGACAGCACTATTTTCACTGAGACCGGGGCTAGACCGGAAGCTGGAAATCACCTTTCCGGTCAATGCGCAAGTGATTTACGGCACTTGTGCACAGAGCCTATTAAGCCATTCACTTTGGAAAAGTACGGTAGACGTATTTTACTTCTACTTACAGTATTTGCGTTTGTAGAAATTATGAGTTAAAATGTTTTGCATTTCTATTATAATTACACTCCTTTTTGTTTTCTATGTGAATTGGGTGTGAGCTGCTCCATGTTTGACCTTTGACTCTTAAACTTATTTATCTCTTTGATGTCCAGGTAACTGGGGGTTCCAGCGGTATCGGGAAATGCATTGCGATTGAGTGCTACAGACAAGGAGCGTTCATTACTCTGGTGGCACGAGACGAGGTCAGGGCACACTTTTAACCTGTCGTTCCATTCTGTCACAGGCTGTTGTTATTAGTCAACCTTTATCCTGATGTGAAAATAAAGATAACGTTATTCCGAGTCAGATAAACTTCGGCCTTACGCTCCGGAACAATTTTTATTTTATTTTACATGCAACATTGCCTAATAGAAGGGATTTGCGATATGGCATAAAATTCATATCACGATATGTATTGTGAAGGGTGGCGATAACTATATACTGTATATCACAAGATGTTTTTGGTATAAAACTTGGAATAGGAAAGAAAAAAAAACAGGGTGTCCTTTTGCCATCATTTATTTTGAAAACTGCTATACCACAAAACAATCTCAATCCAGAGAGTTTTAAAATAATAATCAAATCAAGTACAGTATTAGGCTTCTTTCTTGTACTGTAGTGCAAAACAGTGCACAAAATATCAAATGAAGTTTTAGCCATATAACAAAATAATATGTTGTTAACCCTTAACAGTTTCAGTATTCTCACTTATGAAATGAACAGCAAGAGAGCAGCATTTTACACTGAAAACACTTCACCCTCCAACCCTCTAGTGGGCGTCTCCTTCCGCTTTAAGGAGAGCTGACATGGCGACCAGTTTACTCTGTGGCTTTGACCAGAAGGTCTCGCAGTAAAATCACACAACACAGCGTTCTTTTCACAGATCAGAGAGCAGGTTTCTCTAAAGCTGACCAACACTTACTTTAACTTTAGACGGAAACAAAAAAACTTTTGACGGAACTCAGCGTTTTGTGCATGTGTCCGAATACAGCAACACTACGGCAAGCCGGGCGTGGTTAGCTTGTAGCTTCGCTACAGTACTTAGCTCTCGAAGAAAAGACTTTAACACCACTTACGCACAGTTTTCAACACAAAAAAGTAACGATTAAATCTGACAACTCTGATTTTACATCAGACAGAGCATTACTGTGGTTAGCCGGTAGAAGACAGATCTCTATCATAGGTTAAATGTCTTATCGTTTCTGTCATGTACGGTTTATATCGCGCATTCCTACCTAATAGCTGCCATTTTACTTATTTGATAGTTATTAAACATCAGTGGCGTTTAAGGTTCATTCACAAGATTTTATATATATTCTTGTTTAAAAAAAACATTTATTATTATTTTTTTAGGAGAAGTTACTCAGAGCGAAGAAAGATGTGGAGAAATTTGCCATCAATGACAAACAGGTATACCGGTATATAGATTTTATTTCTTTTTCTTTTTGCATTCTTATACAGTATTTAGATTTTAGTCATTGTTTGCTCATTTAGAGCAAAAAAACTGATGGGATCTGAATTTGTTTGTTAAGGTGGTGCTGTGTGTGTCTGTGGATGTTTCCAGTGACTACACTCAGGTGGAAAACGTGATAAAGCAGGTACTTTACACATCGCCATGGGACATATCAGGTTACTTTAATACAAACCGGATTCCAAAAAAGTTGGGACACTAAACAAATTGTGAATAAAAACTGAATGCAATGATGTGGAGATGGCAAATGTCAATATTTTATTCGTAATAGAACATAGATGACGGATCAAAAGTTTAATCTGAGTACCGTAGTTTTCGGCCTATTAGTCACACCGCCGTATAAGTTGCTTTGTCCAATTATTGGCAATAATTTGGAAAAATCCATAAATATGTTGCTTCGCCGTATAAGTCGCACCTGACGTCACCACCAACGCAGCGCGTCACCGCTGACGTTACGCGTCACCACTGACAACCCGGAAATGTGGTCCGACCAGTGTTCACCGTAGCTCTGCTGCAAATGTCTGCCACAGGAGCGCACAGCAAGGCTTTAAGAAGATTAACACTTAAAAACAATTATTTGTTTGCTAAAAATTATAGCAAATATGTGTCTGAGCTGAACTTTTCCTTAATAAATGAACGTAATTGTGAAATGAGCTGGATTTAAAAATTTGTTTTGCTACGTCTGATGAAACAATACGTGTGCGCGCATCGGGCGGAAACCCTGCATTTCGTTAAAATTTAACAACAGAAACGCCTCAAAAATATATTTGTTAGCTGATGTTATTGTAAGAGTGTCTCAGTTTAACTTTTCTTAATAAATTAATAAAAAGGGTCAAATCAGCTGAATTTAAATAGTTTCGCTACCGCATAAACAAAACGTGCACGCCCAGCATCAGACATGCAGTAGCAGCGAACAGACCTGCATGTATTTTAATTTTAGAAGGATGAACACCTAAAAAATATATTTGTTAGCTGAAATTATTGTAAGAGTGGACCAATTTTTCGCTCACCCCAAAGTGACGATCCGCTGCTCGGTTGCCGTGTTCTGCTGCAAATTTAATCACCTGCAGCTTAAAATCTACAGAATAGGATTTTCTCTTTGGCTGCATTTTCTCTCTTTGTTCTCTCGCTCGTTCTCTCTCGGATGTTGATATCGATGTTGTCTTGTCTGTTCTCCTGCTCACTCTCAGTGATTTGGCGGGGGTGATGGGTTTTATCTCAATACACAAATAACAGGATACGCCTCCAGGTACAGTCTGCACGTAAACAGACTAGAGGGCTCTTTAGCGCCCATAGCGGCCAAAACTGGTACTGCACCATTTTTGGCCAAAATGAAAAACGGTCATATCTGAGACAAAATGGGTCTAAAAATATGGGAAAAAATCCATAAATATGTCGCTTCGCCGTATAAGTCGCAGGACATGCAAATTAGTTTTTTAAAAAAACAGTGACTTATACGCCGAAAAGTACGGTAAATGTAACATTTTAAAGGAAAAATATGTTGATTCAAAATTTCAGTGTCAACAAATCCCAAAAAAGTGGGGACGTACAAAGTAGCAATAAGTGGCTGGAAAAAGGAAATTGAGCATATAACGAACAGCTAGAAGACCAATTAACACTAATTAGGTCAATTGACAACATGATTGGGTATAAAAAGAGCTTCTCGGAGAGTCAGTGTCTCTCAGAAGCCAAGATGGTAAGAGGATCACCAATTCCACCATTGCTGCACAGAAAGATAGTGCAACAATACCAGAATGGTGTTACCCAGCGTAAAATAGCAAAGTACTGTACAGTATTTTAAAGGTCCACTGACATCTAGCCTGGCCCTCGTCTTCCTGCACATCTCCGCTCAATTCTCATTTCCCTTCACTGCACAGTCTGGGATTTCTCCCATAGACAACGATTTCGCCGGCCGATTTTTGACCGGACCAATCAGAGAACAGAAGGCAGAGTTTTTGGCCCCTAACCCACGCCCCCACCTGTCCCAGCGCAGCCAGCGAGCATTCGCATGTTCTCATTCAAAGCGATGCAAAGCGATGCAGGACTGTTTTATATGTGACACAAATGTATTAATTTCCCCTTCTTAATCCCTTATCTGGAGTTTTCTTTTGTTTTTTTGGCCAAAAGTCAAGTGATCGCTCGCTCCCTCCTCCTCCTCTCCCTCCGCTGATGAGGAAACGTCTCAGGTTGTCACGAGAATTAAACTCGGGTTTTACGTTGCTGCCCGAGTCCCATCAGATTTCCTGGTCTTCTGGTGTGTTGGACCAGCGATCCATGGTTTTATTTTATTTTATTAGAACGTTTTATTAACATATAAACACAGAATATGCAAAGGCAGCGAGAGAAAATTCAGCAGGAGGCGGAGCTGAAGTCAAGTTCAGCAGACCACGGGGGAGCAGCCATCAGCAGAGGCCACGCCTCCAGCAAGAATCGTTTCTCTATGGAGAAAGTCCAGACCCTAGTCCGAAGCGAAGTGAAGGACAAGGGTCTGGTTTTAACCAGGCTAACTGACATCATCTTACAAATTTGCATGAAATGATAGAAGATGTATATATTTTATCATTCAACTATGTTCGTTTTTTCAAACAAAATGATAAATTAATGAAAATTCCTTTCAAAGTGAGATTAAAATTAAAAACCGCTTTTCTCTCTGAAAAATCCGACTACCAGCGAATGCAACATTTGTGACGTAGGGAGCAGGACCGTCGGTCTGCGTCTGCCATTAACGCATATTCATTCTCATCCAGATCGCCTTTTTTTTTGTATAACTTGAAAAATGCCGGTTATGTTGCATTTGGGTGTTCTAATATCATCAGTGAACAAGTGAGCCTTTTCACTTTCCCAAAAGATTAAATACTTTGTCAAAAATGGAATAAATAAAGCTGCCTCCCCTCGGACTGAGCTCCCTGCTTCCTGAACAGGTAAGAGTCAAATAAACCTAAATTAGAACCTGCTGTTTCTGCTCATCTAACTTTCTGCTTCCAAAACTAAAGACAAATAGCTCAAATCTTAACTTAGATTGATAATTTACAGGGTAGTTGTTTTATTTCTTGTTCGCCATGAATATTTATATGGGGCGTTCTAAAGACTTCTCGCAACGTCACATATGTTGCATTCGCTTGTAGTCGGATTTTTCAGAGAGAAAAGCGGTTTTTAATTTTAATCTCACTTTGAAAGGAATTTTCATTAATTTATCATTTTGTTTGCAAAAACGAACATAGTTGAATGATACAATATATATATCTTCTATCATTTCATGCAAATTTGTAAGATGATGTCAGTGGACCTTTAAGTTATCATCATCAACCGTGCATAACATCATCAAAAGATTCAGAGAATCTGGAACAATTGCTGTATGTAAGGGTCAAGGCCGTAAAACTCTACTGGATGCTCGTGATCTCCAGGCCCTTAAACGTCACTGCACCTCAAACAGGAATGCCACTGTCAAGGAAATAACAGAATGGGCTCAGGAATACTTCCAGAAAGCATTGTTAGTGGACTTCCGGATGACGGAGGAGCGAGCAACAGCTTGATTCCTGAGCTCCCAGACGGTCGACTTACTCTCTCGACAAAATAACTCTAAAAAGCATTTTTGTACTCACATGTTAGTCGGGGAGTAACATGAAGACGAGAGGAAACCAGCAGGAAAACACGAAAGAATCACCCGCTTTAACGACGGAGGCTTCCGATGGTAACAAGCTAGCAATGGCTAAAGCTATGGAAGCTATGGGAGCTAGCATTCTCTCGGAGCTGAAGGAAGTTCAGACGAACCTCAAAAAACAAATTACTGACCAGTCGGGACTTATAAAAAAAGAAATGTCGGAGTTTAGAGAAGAGATGGGGAAACGACTGGATGACATTGTTACAGACCTGAAAGACGTGAAGAGCAGAGTCGAAGAGGCGGAGCAGCGGCTAACCGAGGTGGAGGAATTCAACATGGACGTCAAAGACGTACTGAGCCACACGCTAAAGCTACAGGAAAACATGCAAACACGTCTAACTGACCTAGAAGCCCGTTCAAGAAGGAATAACATCCGTATACACGGGATAACCGAGGGAGAAGAAGGTGAGAACCTGCATAAGTTCATAGAGCAATTTATAAAAACTGAACTCTCACTCACGGACCTCACGCTGGGTATACAACGTTGTCATCGATCACTGGGGCCCAAACCTCCGCCCAGCTCCAACCCTAGATCCATTGTAGTGACCTTTTTGGAATTTTCAACGAAGGAACGTGTGCTTCATTCAGCATGGGGTAAGAAGATGATACAATTGAGAGGAAAGCGGGTGTTCTTTGATCAAGATTTCCCTAATGAAATCCTTACCAAACGTAAAGCATACAACCCCATCAGGAAGATCTTAAAAGAGAAGGGAATCCGCTTCCAATCCATGTATCCAGCCAAGCTTCGTGTGTTTTATGAGAGTGGCACGGTGATTTACAACAACGCACAAGACGCATCGGATGACATGAAGAAGAGGAACATGTTTGAATCGGCGGACAAACCAGGGAAGGACACCTCACAACCCAGTTCGAGCACCCTTTCCCGGGAAGGAGCGGATGGAACTCAGCGGTGGACCCGAGAAACACGAGCGGAACACTTCAAGGAAAAACTCAGGGCTTTCAGACGAGATGACAATACTCTATGATTATCTGAAAATCCTCTGTACAGTACAAGTATTCAGAATGACCGTGCTATGGGATCAGGACTGCTTTCTCCATGGGCGCTGCCAGGATGGATGAGAGTCGAAGGGCAGCACCGCGAGGAGCCCCCTGGGACCCCAGGGACTCTCCTCACTACACAGAAGGTGGACTGGTACCTCACTATTGGAAGTCACGTATGTTATGTATTGTTTTTTGTTTTTTTTGCAGACCCCCCCTTATCCATAAGAGCATCTGGAAAACACTAAGTATTTTTATGTTTATATATTAATGACAGAAGTGAAGCAACAATATAAGGTAATTACTCTTAATGTCAATGGTTTAAATAATCCTATTAAAAGAAAAAAAGCATTGGCAAAGATGAAAAGAGAAAAGCAAGATATAATTTTTTGGCAAGAAACACATCTTTCTACTACGGAACATGAAAAACTAAAGAAAATGGGGTTTAAAAATGTGTTTTTTTCTTCATATGCAAAAAAGAACTCTAGAGGAGTCGCAATTTTACTATCTAATAAGTTGAACTTTCAGTTCTCCTCACAAATTAAAGATAAAGAAGGAAGATATATATTGGTAAAAGGCTATATAGATAATAAAGAAGTCACCTTATTGAATGTGTATAGACCACCCGGAAATGACAAGCAGTTTATTAAGAAAATCTTTACTATGATCACAACAGAAGTATCTGGGATATTACTAAGTGGGGGAGACTGGAACGTCCACTTAAATCCTTTTTTAGACTCATCCAACAAAATTACCAAAGCTCAGACAGAAGCAAAACACATTAAAAAAATGCTGAAAGAATTAAAATTAGTGGATGTTTGGAGGAATTTACACCCTCAAGAGAAGAAATATACTTTTTTTTCCTTTTCTCATCAGATGCATTCAAGATTAGATTATTTTTTTATACAAAATGTTGACAGACAAAGAATAATAAACTGTGATATAGGGGTGAGAGATATATCTGATCATGCCGGAGTATACATGACGCTCCATATGGATAATGACCGTAAAGAAACCTTGTGGAGATTTAATAATAGTTTACTAAACGACACTAAATTTGATAACTTTGTAGAAAAAGAATTCAAAGACTTTATGGACCATAACAACACAGAGGATATTTCTCCCTGTATTTTATGGGATGCAGCAAAAACAGTTCTAAGAGGGAAATTAATTATGTGGTCTTCCTATAAGAAAAAAGAAAAAGAAAAATGTTTAAAAGATCTTACTATAAAATTAAAATCTTTAGAAATACAATACATGGAAAATAATAATGACCATACCTTAATACAAATAAATGAAACAAAGCAAGCTTTAAACTACTTATATGAAGACCAGATAGAGAAAAAAGCAAAATTTCTTAAACAGAACTACTATGAAAACGGACACAAATCAAAGAGATTACTTGCATGGAGAATACGTAAGCAACAAGCTGATAGGTTTATAGAAAAAGTTAAAAATCCAACAGATAAAAAGATAAATCACTCTCTTAGAGACATTAAAAAAGCTTTTGAATTATATTATACCGAATTATATACACAGCCTCATACAATAGATCCATTTCCAGTGAAGGCATTTCTTGCTTCTTTGGATTTACCATCAATAGGTACAGACCAAAATAATAGGCTTATAAAACAAATAACTGAGGAAGAGATCAACAAAGCAATTTCAAAGATGAAAGGGAATAAGATGTCAGGCGAAGACGGTTACCCGGCGGAATGGTATAAATACTTCAGAAAGCTATTCATCCCACTGCTTGGGAACTGCTTTAATTATATACTCTCTGGAGGGGAAATACCACCATCTTGGAGAAGAGCAGTGATCTCAGTAATCCCTAAGCAAGGTAAAGATAAGACAGAATGTGGTTCTTATCGACCAATATCAGTTTTAAACATTGATTACAGGATATTTGCAACAATAATGGCTGAAAGGTTGAAGTTGATTATCCCAGAAATGACAGACACAGATCAGACAGGTTTTGTTCATAATAGGCAAACTCATGATAACCTGAGACGAGCTCTTCACCTTGTAGACCAAATGAAAAACACAGAATCAATAGTTGTTAGTTTAGATGCAGAAAAGGCGTTTGACTCAGTTTGTTGGAACTATCTTTATTTAACTTTGGAAAGATTTGGGTTTAATAATCAAATCATTCGTTGTTTTCAGTCCCTGTATGAGTCGCCTTCTGCTAGGATTAAGATCAATGGAGACTTATCAAATAAAATACAAATAAAAAAGGGGTGTCGCCAAGGATGCCCACTGAGTCCGATCTTTTTTACACTTTTTATTGAACCTCTAGCACAAGCCATCAGAGAACACAAGACTATTATGGGGGTAACTATTAAAAGTACAGAACACAAAATATGCCTTTACGCTGATGACGTGCTCGTAACACTAACTAAACCAGAAACTAGCTTACCTAACCTTCTTTCATTACTTAAAATATTTGGTACTTACTCAGGGTATAAATTAAATTTACAGAAAACACAAGTCCTCTCATATAATTATCAGCCATCATTAAGAATACAGAAAATGTCCAGGTTCGATTGGTCGAATAAATCTATAAGATATTTGGGAATTAAAATTCCTACAGAGCTATCCAACCTTTTTGAACATAATTATATACCATTGACAGCAGAGATTAAAATGGATTTACAGTGTTGGTCATTATTAACCACAAACTTACATAATCGAATAGATATAATAAAAATGAACATCCTACCCAGGTTCCTTTATCTTTTTCAGGCTCTGCCTATAAAGTTACCTGATAAACAATTTTGTGAATGGGATAGAATAATCTCAAACTTTATATGGGCTAAACATAAACCAAGAATAAAATTAAAGACATTACAATTGTCGAAGGAAAAAGGTGGATGGGCCTTACCTCATTTAAAGGATTATTATAGAGCAGCACAGATGAGAGTGTTAATTGGATGGTGTGACCCATCATGTGAAGCTAAATGGAAAGAGATCGACTTGTCTTATAGTGATATACCGCTACAATCTTGGCTCGGAGATCATTGTCTGATTAAAAAACATATAGATTCTGCCCAAATACCCTCATGGATAAAAGTACCGCTGGACATATGGCATAAAATATTAAAACAAGAAAAAATTGAAAGAAATGCTCGGATCCTAAGATGGCCAGCTTATGACAGTGATTTTCACCCTGCAAGAATTGATAAGAGATTTGCACAGTGGTCACAACAAGGTATAACGAGTTATTTAAAAATCACAGATAATAATGAATTAAAAAGCTTCAAACAACTTCAAGATAAATATAATTTAGAAAAACTTGACTTTTTTAGATATCTCCAATTAAGACATTATTACAATAAAAGTATAAAATTATCGGAGGAGGACAAGACAGGTATACTTAAAATATTAATAGATTCAAGCAATGGTAGACCTCCCAAAAAAATAATATCTAATTTATATTTATGTTTACAAATGGGGAGAAAACATAATACAACGTATATTAAGGTTAAATGGGAAAAAGAAGCCAGGATAACAATAACAGATGATGTTTGGTTTAATATATGTAATTCTGTGATTCACACGACAAGTTCGGACCTATGGAAGGAATTTTCCTGGAAATGCATGGTACATTTTTTCATCACACCTAATATTCAAAGTAAATACTATAATGATATTGAAAAGGCAAAATGCTGGAGAAACTGTGGGAATATATATGCAGGACACTTTCATATCTTTTGGGAATGTACCAAGATCGCACCCTACTGGTCAGAAGTGATAAAAGAGATCAATACTAAAATGAACTTGAACCTGGACTGTGATTTCACTGTGGCTTTTTTGGGTAATTTGCCCTATGAACTGAAGAAATCTGATAGATATCTCCTATTAATATTATTAGCAGGTGCAAAGAAAGCTATAACTCGTAAGTGGCTTGAAGTGGAACCACCATCATGTTTGGACTGGAAGGATATAATTGAGGATATTCATGTAATGGAGCGAATGACTTTTTCATTAAGACTTGACACTGTAAAATATAACAAATACTGGAAGAAATGGAACATTCCTGGATCTTGATATCAGCTGTATAAATGTTGACTAAATGATGTAACTGCCTTTTTTGTTTTTGTTTTTTTCTTCTTTTTGCTGACCACTATTTAGTTGCTCATGTCATATAGATGCTCTACCCCCTTCCCCTCCCCCCTCTTTTTTGTTTTGTTTTGTGTGTTTGTTTTGTTTTATTTTATTTTTTTGGGAACTCTGAATGTTATTGTATATAAGTATGCTTTAAAAAGTAAAATGAAAAAGGAGAAAAAAATGGAAAAAATAAAGTTAAAAAAAAAAAAAGAAAAGAAATGGGGACCCAAACCCCAACAGAAATGGCACCTGGAAGGACCCCAGCCTGAACCTACCGAATGGCTGGTGATTCGGTGGAAGTGGGTATGGTAAAGGCTGCAACCTGGATGGCCACACCCCTCTCCACTATATCTGGAGCTCCTCAAAGATAGAGTAAGTTAGCAGCAGGTCAGCAGATCGAGTGACCACAACTCCCAGGCACTCGAGGAGGGAGCCCAGTGCTAAAAGAAACAAAGTCTTTGAAAGAAACTCTCTCAACATGACCAGCCTGGAAGAAGGACTAAGTCGAGATGATTCAAACAGCGATGCAGATCCACACATCAATGAAGAAGATCCACACATCTATGAAGATGTATCACAAATCTATGAAGATATGGCGACCCCTGACCGACCTAAGGACTGTTTAAGGATTATGAGAATGGATAAAGCAACTTGTCTACGAACCCTGCTGCGGGGATTCGTAGTGTTAATAGGCTTAGTTATGTTGTTGGTTATTTTGTATCAAGCCGGAATCAGACCATGGAGCCTAACGCATGTAAAAGTCTCCCATGGGAGATCCAAATATGCAAACATGACCTGCTGGGACACCACGCAAAGAGACATCTTCGTACCATGGGACAGAAATGAAACTGTTGAAAATCTTACCAAAACCTGGGAAAGAGTAAGACTAGCAGGCTATCCAGCTTGGATGGACCAGCTGAGAAACACCCCTGAATGGGTGTCAGCAGTAGAGGCTGAGAACCTAACGGGGCCAGACAAACCCCACTTCAAGGTAATCAATCTACTGATTTTGCCTGAAGGAATTGTGACCTGGATAATGCTCCTGCATCACAACATAAAAAGGACAACGAGATGTAACTGGATTCATCTGGACAATGAACTCCCTGAATGGCACTGCAATTGGGGCTGTAGACCACTAATGGGATTATGCCACCAGGGTTACTGGGAGGCTGAAGTGATTTATCCTGCCCCACTGAAGGATGACAGCTGCCAAGCCATACTCCCTCGTTGGGAATTTTGGGGTAATATTCATCTGGACTGTGACAAAGTCCCTCCTTTCATCAGAAGAAACCGGACTGGAGAACATCAAAACCTAACCAAAAGTCAAGACTGTCCACACCGTAAAACACAAGACGGTGCCAGAATCAACGCTACTGAGCAAAGTCCCAAAGTACGACCCAGGAGGTTTGATTCCGAAAGCAGAAAGAAATTGATCATTTTAGCCAACACCGCTTAAAAACCCCACCTGCTCATGCTAGTATATAGAATTTAGTTTACTTATTTACTTCTTTACTTATTTACTTATTTTCATATTTACTTATTTCACTTATTTACTTATTTAAAATGTCCTGATACAACTGGCCCAGCTAAGCCGGAAGAACCTGACAACGCTATCCCAGTCAGACCAGCAGTAGCTGATCCCATTGACTCAGAGTCTGACTTGATTCTTGAAGACCCAAGGCCAACACCACCGCATCAGCAGGTGATGGATGGCAATGTTGCCTACTCGCCTGAAGGATGTCTGAAGCCAGGGAGAATGCTGATCCTGATGCTCGATCAACAAGGGAGAACGAAGAATCATTGACCGCTACAGGATCTCAGGAGATGACCTGAGGAAGATGACCTCACCTCAGCCGGGCGGCACACGTGGAACCGACCAGGATGACTACACCATGATGGATGTTGCGAAGAAGCGAACAGCAGTCCAGGGTCCAGAGGCACCAAGGATCCTGCGTGACCTGACGACGACATCTCGGGGTCCCAGATGGCGTGGACACAGATGACGAGAAGATCACGATGAGTGTTAGAGGACTTGTTAGAGCAGTACCGCCTGTTTTCAAGGAGTGGGTGTCAAAATATGCAGGACTTTTAGGTTGAAAACAGACTTATACTGCTACAAAAATCTTTACAACACATATACACACACATGGTAAGTTGCCTTTGGCACAGGGCTGAGAGCAGGGTGTGATGGTACACTTTTTATCCCTTGGTGTTTGACCCTAGATTAGTTTAATTTATATGGCATTTTAAACTCATAAGCAGAAAAACATGATGTATGTTTTTTACTTTTTATATGCTTTGTCTGTATTTTGGTAAACCATCTTTGTGTTATTGCATGGCATTTTCAGTTAACCCTGTGCTATAAGAAATATAAGATTGAGTCAGGCCTCACATTAACACACACACACAAGCACATGAACAGGCCTCTCACCAGACAGAGTACACCCGCACACACACGAGCACACGTGCACACACGTGCACGTGCACACACACACTCTCACGCACTCCAACACACGCTCAAGGCAGGAGCAAGACAGCCAGGCCTCTTCTTAGTGTTTCACACAGCTGCAGAAGAGAGTTACTGGGGAAGGTAGTTTTTGCTTTTGCTTCAAGGACTGTTTAAAAGTAACAAAAATTATTTTAACAAAATAATAAGAATAACAATTATTAGAAGCAAAGCGTTATTGCAGACAGATGAAACTTCTTACCAAGACAAGCATGCACACAGAGAAACACACAAGGAGTTATAATAATAATAACACATACGCTCTTGAGCAGGTCTGCTTGGAGCAGAAATAGGTCAGAGGAGATAAGAACGTGCACACTTTTGCCAGAGCAGGGGAGAAAGCTGCAAGAACAGAGCAAGGTTGATTCAAAGCCTGTTAGAAAGGGCAAAAAAGAGTTTTTTAAGCATTTACAACAAAAATAAGCAGACATGCAATGATTATGTGAAATGTGTATCATATGATTAACTGAAGATATATGATTATAGTATTGTGAGTGAAAGGATGGGATTTATATGTTTTCTTTTGAAGATTCACAGCAAACTAAAAAGATGCTTCACTGCTGATGGTTGAAAAATAGTTTTTGAATATTACACAGCACGTTAAAAGAGTGTTTTTTCCACAGTTTGAGTAAATTTAGGTAAAAGTTGAGGATCTAGGTGAAAGTTGAAAATTTCTTCTGACTGAAAAAAATTGGAAACTTTGCCCAAATTACATATGGCATTAGGTCATTCTCTGCTGAGGGAGGGTGACAGCTGAGAGAGACATTATGTCACCAGTCCGGTGAAGGCTAAGAAAGTTACCTCATCACTGACCAATGAGTACTAACAAAAATGATGTAATTCTCCAATGGGGGGCGCAGAAAAAGCCCAGTTTCCCTATAAAAGATGAATCTGAGAGGAGAAAGGGGCTGAAGATTTTTTGAAGACCATTTGGATATTACTGGACAAAGATGGACGCTCTGGAACTACAAAGAAGATAGAATATTCTAAAAAGACTCTCCTTGGACAAAAAAGGAGATATTTTTGCTTCAGCCTGGATCCCTTGCTATTCTTCTTCAAAATTGGATTAATTGCAGAGCTGGAATATAGCCTCAAATCTTGATTCAGGATTGAGGTATTTTTTCCTTGCCTTTGGTAAATAGCCCTGTGGATTTGCCGACAGAAGGTAAGGAAATATTCCCATTCTTGTCCAGGGCATTAAAATTATATTAAATTTAGTATAAACAAGCAACAAGACTGCTACTACCTGAGGACGGAAAATCAGTTGCAAGGATAACTTTGTTTGGTGAAAAATTAAATGAATTTTGGAAGAACCGAGCGCTGTTTATGTTAGGAGGAAGTTTTGTACATCGAAGGTCAAGCGTAAAGTAGTTTACAGTCTAAAAGAACACAATGTTCTATTTTTAGTCTCCGCCCTGCTTCGGAAGGTCTCTCGTCAGGACCACAGAATAAAATGATGGATTAAACATCATTTAAAGGAATATACTATTTTTCTGAACCCTTGATGTGAAGGAAGACATCAGCCCGGAGACCTGGCCATGGAGGACTGATTGTTTAAAGTCTGAGAGAACAGGATGTTCTTTCTGGTCACAGCCTGCTTTGAAAACCTTGTTCATCAGCATCGCAGAACAACTGAATGGATTACAATATCTTTGAATGGATAACACTTTTGAGGAATAATTGATTTGCCTGATTACCAGATTTTTTAGCCCTGAACAGTTTTGATGGATTACAACTGGGATTTTTAACATAACAGAATTACCTGGAGGTTTTTCTGTGAGATTAAAAAATAAAGAAGATTTCTTCAATCTACTGGAGTGGATAAAAGCTGCTTTTGCCGAGTGCAAGACCATCCAGCCTTGGAAAAACTGCTTGTTTGGAGCTAAGGAAACACCGCTACGAGAGTTTTGTTCATCAACACCGTACAACCGGTCTTGAATGGATTAAAGCCTGAATTACCAATTCTTCCTTTCTGTTAGGATTAAAAACACAAGCTTTTCCTATGTGGGATTAAACAAAGATTTGTCCAGTTTGCTGGAGTGCAGACTTCTGACTGGAGTGTAACAGCATCACCTGGAGGTTTTTTCTGTAGAAAAACAGCAAGATTTCCTGATGGGATTATAAAACAAAGTTTTCTGGTGGAAATAAAAAACACAAATTGGAACAATAAGATTACCTGGATGGATTAAACATATTTAATTGGAATCAGATTATTGTAGAATAAACCAACATTTTAAAAGATTATACAAATTATTGATTGAAGTACAACTCAATTCAATTACAAGAAATACCTTAAACCCAACGAGTGGAAGACATCTTTTGGTGAGCTGTTGAATCTTTTATCTCTTTAAATGCAAGTCATGCAAATCATGTAACCTGATTAAATCTTTTTTTGTAGTAAGTAGTGCTTATGCTGTTACCCCTTGCAACTATTAAATATTAAAGAATATAAAACGTACAAATTTGGATTTTTCATTTGACTCACCTTGATATTAAATGATGGAAAACTTGGTTCAAAGATAACAACAATATGACTGGAGGTTTTGAATGGTTTTGTTAGCCAAAAAGAGTAAAACAATATCCTGGAACCTTATTTTCCTGGGTTCCAAAGCTAACCAGATGGATAACAATAACTATCTACAAGAGGTAAGCTGTCGTTTAATGCATGTTTCTCCGTGAGATACGATCTGACTCCATTCTGCTAAGTTAGGTTATCTATCGGGGTGAAACGAGGATATGACATTGCAGATAGGAGACAGTAACAGTCTGGTTGAATTACCTCGTCTCAGCCTTAATCCTAACTAATCTGGAGACATATCGGGTAATACTCGTGTGACAGGATAAAATTTAAAAGGACCCGTTACTGGGTAGGCTGGAGTGAGGACTTGTCGCAAGGTCCTGCGGCTAACCTCACTCACGTAGAATTAACATTATTCATTTATTTTATTATAAAATGTGACTGACCTTTAGCTAGCAAATAGAAACATTTATTTTTCCACCGTAAAACAGATTTCATATTTTCTGAATGGTGATCTGTAAAAATGTGAACAGTAAACATACTACCTGTTGTAGATAGCTCTTGAGCAATATCACTAGGTATCAGACTAATTGTGACTAGTTTGTTGAGCTAACAGCTTATTAGAACAAGTACTAAATAAAGTTTTTTGCAGTCATTTTAATTAATTGTAAAGCTAAAAATAAAGCCACAT
>JBBPBX010016202.1:0-48453 GCA_038048925.1 Garcialebias charrua | reverse complement strand
TATCACATATATACAAACACACACTTCACAACAGAGAACATAAATAAATTAAATTAAGATTTTTTTTTTTTGCTTTACTTGTATTTGAATTGGAGTTTCGTCCACTCATCTTTCTTCCATCTGCAGTCCATAGCATCAATGTCACCGTTGGTAACACAGGTTATATCAATGAACCCTCCTGAAACACAGAGAAAAGTACAGATGTTTATGAACAAAAACAAACTTTCCTTCACTTAGTTCTGGTATATTTGGAATGTGCTGATCAAGTCCCATCCATCCATCCATCCATCCATAAAACTGAAAATAAACCATCTTTTGTCTTTGTGGGTTTGCATTAGGTGGCACAACAAATCTCACCTTCTACAAATATCTGGCTGTAAGAATGGCTCCAGTTCTGTGTGCACCTCAGCAGGTCATATATGCCCGTGTCTGAAGCACGAACTGTGACCTGGCTGACCTGGGTTAATAGAAGGATAAATATTTGTACATTTTCTTATCTTTAAAATTGCAAATAAACTTATTTTTCTTTTACCCATTCGTTGACTGGGCGGTACTGGCTGCGATCAAGCAGATGTGTGTAGTTGAGGATCCACGTGGCTGTGCTGGCGTTGATGCTGCGGTCGTTGAATACACAGTACAACGTGACAGTCTCCCCTGATCGGGCTACCACTTTCTCAGGGATGTAGCTCACCGCTGTGCACAGGCGGAAAAAATAATCAGTGATTTAAAAAAAAAAGTTTTTGATAATAAGCATTTCTCGTACATCATGCACTTCAGAAGAGAAGACTTGTTCTGAAGCTGCACAAATGCCTCCTTCAATAAAGGACATTTGCAGAACATCTTGACTCATCCTCATCAAATGACATGTTCCAGACTGTTTCACAAAAGAGAAACTTCAAGGATTTTGAAAACTTTTTTGTTTTGTTTCATACATGATGTGGAACTGAGCAGCACACTGACAATGTCATTCGAGTACAGCCATACAGTACACTACAATTTTATTTATAAAGCACTTTATAAAAAAAAAAACACTGTTGATCAAAGTGATGTACACTGATAAAAGAAAAAGTAAAACACTAAAATTCTACATGCATAAAAGTTCTAGCAAACATAAAAATAATAAAAAATCAATTAAGGATACAAGGATTTTTTTAAATTGTCATTCTCATCACATGTGGTACTTGAGGTGAAACAAAAGTACTGTACTTGTATGTACACAGGGTCAAGAAAAACATTAATTAGATCTGAGCCATGAACAAAGAATACTGCATTCACTAAACTAAGACTACACGAAGTATAGCACAAAAAAACAATGCGCCAAAAAACAACAGCACGAACATGAATTTATGTGAGCAGACAAGGAATAATGAATACAGCATCATGAAATAATCAGCAGCCTGAGATGAGCATCCTGGATAGTCTGCAGCACATATCAACAACCAAGTAGCATTAGTGATTTTTTCAACAACAAAAAAAATCAGTGATTTCTTTTCCTGGTTAGAGATTCATGAGTCCAACACCCCCAGGACAGAAGCTTCGCCTCAGCCTGGCGGCTCCAAATTAATTAATTAAAATAGTATATCAGCTTGCTTCAATACAAGCATCCAGAGGCTTTTAATGTGGTGGTTGGTGACTTTAACCATGTAAACATGAAAGACAATCTGCCAAGATTTTATCAGCATGTCACCATACCAACACAAGCAAATAACACACTAGACCATGTTCATCCCAACATACGAGCTGCATATAGAGCCGTACCCCGTCCCCACCTTGGCCTCTCTGACCACATCTCCATCTTTATGGCCCCTGTCTTCTACCCTCAACTGAGACTATTCAGACCAACACAGAAGATCATCACGGTATGGCTCAGCGACAGTGACTCTGAACTGCAGGACTGCTTTGCACGCACAGACAGGCAGGTCTTCAGGGGGGCTGCTGTAAATGAAGGAGAACTGGATCTGGAGATTACACATCTGCTGTCCTCAGATGCATCAGCGAGTGTTGAAGATGTCACCACCACCTGGACTGTGATGTGCTACACAAAGCAGAAACCCTGGCTGAACGCAGAGGTCCAAACTCCGCTGAAAGCCAGGGATGCTGTCTCCAGGTCTAGCGACTCACAGGAACTGGTGAAGGCAAGGAAAGAGCTGCTGGTGGTATTAAGAGGGCCAAAGCAACATTCACACGGAAGATAAGGACATTGCTCCTCACAGGACCCACAGACTGCGTTGCCAAGTCTGCTTATTATAAGCAACTTTGGGCTCGATTGTTTTTGTTTTTAAGTTGCTTACAATTCTTGGGAGTCGTGGATTACAGTTTTGGGCTTGTTTTTGAATGTGAAGTTGCTTATTTGGGCTTGACTTTTTTACAGAGTGAAACTAGTTGATTATCTCTCAGCATGCACAGCACTCAATACTTAGTTGGGGCTCCTTTTGCCTCGATTACTGCAGCAATGTGGTGTGACATGGAGTCGATCAGTCTGTGGCACTGCTCAGGTGTTATGAGAGCTCAGGTTGCTCTGATAGTGGTCTTCAGCTCTTTGAATTGTTGGGTCTGGCATATCACATCTTCCTCTTCACAATACCCCATAGATTTTCTATGGGTTTAAGGTCAGGTGAGTTTGCTGGTCAGTTAAGAACAGGGATACCATGGTCCTTAAACCAGGTACTGGTAGTTTTGACACTGTGTGCAGGTGCCAAGTCCTGTTGGAAAATTAAATCTGCATCTCCATAAAGCTGGTCAGCAGCAGGAAGCAGGAAGTGCTCTAAAAGTTCCTGGTAGATGTCTGTGTTGACCATGGACCTCAGAAAACACAGTGGACCAACATCAGCAGATGACATGGCCCTCCCAAATCATCACTGACTGTGGAAACTTAACACTGGACCTCAAGCAACATGGATTCTGTATTTCTCATCTCTTCCTCCAGACTCTGGGGCCTTGATTTCCAAAGGAGATACAAAATGTACTTTAATCAGAGAACATAACTTTGGACCAGTAAGCAGCAGTCCCAGGTGAGCTGCTTCTGACACCGTCTCTTGTTCAAGAGTGGCTTGACACAAGGAATGTGACAGCTGAAACCCACGTCTTGCATATGTCTGTGCATGGTGGTTTTTGAAGCACTGACTCC
The DNA here is from genome assembly GCA_038048925.1 of Garcialebias charrua. Classification (NCBI taxonomy): domain Eukaryota; kingdom Metazoa; phylum Chordata; class Actinopteri; order Cyprinodontiformes; family Rivulidae; genus Garcialebias; species Garcialebias charrua. The sequence continues at coordinate 45,326 of JBBPBX010016202.1, read as the reverse complement.
AGCTGCCGTCCACTCTTTGTGAATCTCCTCCACGTTTTGGAATGGGTTTCATTTCACAATCCTCTCTAGGGTGCAGTTATCCCCATTGCTTGTATACTTTTTTTCCACCCCATCTTTTCCTTCTCTTCTCTCTACTAATGTATTTTGACACAAAACTCTGTAACCAGCGAGCCTCTTTAGCAATAACCTTTTGTATGTTGCCCTCCTTGTGCAAGGTGTCAATGGTCCTCTTTTGGACAATTGTCAAGTCCGCAGTCTTCCCATGATTGTATAGCCTACAAAACTAGACTGAGAGACCATTTAAAGGCCTTTGCAAGTGTTTTGAGTTAACTGGCTGATTAAGGTGTGGCACCAGGTGTCTTCAATATTGAACCTTTTCACGATATTCTAATTTTCTGAGATACAGAATTTAGGGTTTTCATTAGTTGTCAGTTATAATCATCAACATTAAAAGAAATAAATAAACATTTGAAATATATCAGTCTGTGTGTAATGAATGAATATAATATACAAGTTTCTCTTTTTGAATGGAATTACTGAAATAAATCAACTTTATCTCAATATTCTAATTTCATGAGCAGCACCTGTATGTTTGTTCGTATGAGCTGGATAACTTGAAACATAAGTGAGGTACTGACTTCCATGTTGGTGTGTGACTGCATCTATGTGTGAGAAAGTCCCTATTGAAAACTGGGTTGCCACTGTATGTACAGTACTGATTTTGTTGATTCTGTCTCACCAGAGCACCAATCTAAGATAAAATTTAAATCTCAAAATGACTTTTACTTAAAGAACATAACAACATTAATACACAAAAAACAAAAAACAAATTTAAATAATGAATAATAATGAAACATATCTGCATGCAACCAATGTATTTTTTATTTCAAGCTGTCTAAACTGGCAACAAAAAAAGAAAGAAAATCTTTTTTAATGAATGATTCTAAATATTTCAGCAATTCTGTGCAGTTTGTCTGTTGGCAAAATATTTCATGAACTACCAGATGTATTTTAGTGAACCTCTCAGAAAGTAACAATGTATGCACAGTGTAGGATAAACATCTGCACTGATCTTTCAAAATCAATCCAAATTCATGTGAGCACCACACAAAATTGGCGTTAGGAAACCCAAAACTGCCTATAACTCAGTGAATTTCAAGATATTAAGCTCAAATTTGTAGTGATAGTAGCCAAAGGTCACCTCAATACTCTGAGCACTAACGGATCACAGGTTCTTTCTGTAAATCTTTATTATTGAAGACAGTAGGCACCTTGATTAGAAGAAGAATGCTTTTAAAGCTGGGTGTCCATCATGGCATGGATTGGCAAAAAGCTTCAGAAAGGCAAGTGAACGTTGTTTATCTGGATGGTTACTGTGTCCCAATGGATGCTGGACTTGAAACCATCACAGTCCTTGCTGCAGGTTCTGTCCCTTTCACCAGTGGCATGGGATTTGTTAGTAAAGTCTACTTCCTGCTAATGACAGGCTGTGTCAGAAAAACCAGAGCCCTAAATCAAGCTTAGGCCACGAGGTGTCCTGAGAATTGTTGTCTCTGGTCCCCCTCCTGCCTACCACTTTAACTTAATTATAGGGCATGTTCCTGGCATGCAAGGTCAGCTGTGATTCAGTTCCTGTTTTATAAATATCAGGTTCCTGCTACCAATACCAATTATAAATTTGTTCATTTTAAAATAACAATACAAAACAATCCCATAAAAAATAACATACAAAATATAAAAAGTGAAAGGTAGCAGGAAGAAGAACAAATCTTATTATATCTGCCCCTTTTTCAAACAATTAGTTGAAACAAAAATAATCTTCCAGTAACAGAACAAAATAATAATAATAATAATAATAATAATAATTATTATTATTTATTTATAGAGCCCTTTAAAATAACCACAGCTGCAACAAAGTGCTGTACATAAAATCAAGAACATTTAAACACATAAAAATAAAACAGTTGTTAAAACATTAAGATCAATAAAAACAATAAAAACAGTGCAGAACAAATTCAGTCTGTGCTAAAAGCCAGTGAGTAAAAATGTGTTTTTAGAAGAGTTTTAAAACTGGACAGTGAAGGTAGGTGTGTGTGACAATGAATAACTCTTTCAATTTTTTAACTCTAATACAACACACATTACACTACTTCATTTTTTTTTTTAACAATTCCGTTTTGATCATTTTCTTAAATGTAAACATTGACTTGGCATTTTTTACTTCACTCTCCAAACCATTCCATAATCCAATTCCCTGGATTGAGGAAGAATTTTCCTTCAAACTACGTAGTTCTGTATCTTGGTTTGACAAATATCTCTGTCCCCTTAAGATTATAACAACGTTGTCTTTTAACAAAATGCATTTGGATATTTAAGGGTAATGTGTTATTCTGAGCCCTATACATAACTGATAAAATACCATAATCTACCAAATAATGGAACTTCAATAACTTCAGTTGAGAGTAGTCACAATAGTCACATGATCATGCAAATTAATGCCAAATTATTGGCTTTAAAGATGAGCAAAAGTTGGTACTAAGAAGACGGTTACTTTGTGTTATTTATTTACCATAAAAGAAAGAAACGTGTTCTTACTGTCCAGGAAGATGTGATAAGGCTCGCTCCACTTGCTCCACAATGGAGGCTCATCCAGGCTGGCACAACGGGCCTGGATGGTGTAGTCAATGCTGGGCTTGAGAACCAGAGAAAATCTGGTTTCTTCAACCACAGACTCCACCTGGAGACAGAAGACAAAAATTAATGCTAACGTACAAGCACCTCTTGATTTCTAACAGTTGAGCACTCACCAGCCAGTCCGAGTGAGTGGTGTTGGAGGAATATCGGACTTCATATCTCAGTGGATCAGATTCAGCACCAACGTCTAAAGGATCTTCCCAGCTGAGGATCAGTTCTGCCTCAATGGTCTGAATGTGTGACAGGTTGAATGGTGGATTTGGTTTGACTGTTGAAAAAGAAAAAGTTTTATGATGTTAATAACATCATGAAAGAAACAAAATGCTCTGATTGTTTTTTCAGCTCGACTGATTTTCAAAGTGATTTATTAATTTAGTCATTTATCTGTCGACAATGATCATACAAGACATTTTACCATCAGACTCAATGTTGGCACTTTGATGCTGTTTTGCTTTTCATATTCTCTAGATTCATGAACTGGGTAAAATCTGCACGTGCACAAGTAGTAAATGTTCGTCTTTGTGGTAAATGTCACTAATAGTCATTTCAACTGGATATTTTATGATGCAAAAAGTAAAGACGGAAAAATCTGCCGCGAGCATTGTTCACAGCTAACCACCTGTTTCCATGGCAACATTACCTGCCTTGCTCAGAGGCATGATGGGAGTAAAGATTATGCTTTTCCATAACCGGTGAAGTGGAAAAACAATAACAAAGATAAAATGTAACAAAATTAACTTTAGTGTTTGTATGTTTTCTTGTAAGTTTTAAAGATGACCTGATTTTTATGGTTCTCGCATGCCATACGGTAGTTTTTAATGAATAAAAGTAAACATGGTTTCACATTGTTTGAACATAGTACAATATTACTAATGGCATAGCCTATTATTATGATTATTTATAACTATTACTTAGGTGAAATCTCTTCGAGCTTCAGTAAAACTTCATTTTTCAATACTGGACGTTGTTACTAATGGAGTATTTGCAACAACATGCAAATAAAGCTTTAAACATAAATTAACTTTTGATGTAACAATAATAAACCTTCTCTTGTGGTTTTTAGTATTCTCTTTCAGTAGATGATAAATGCAACAAGAATCAACATATTATATATTTTAGGTCCTGATTTATAATTATTTATGGTTTCACAAGTGCAGTTTGAACCTTTTCTTCAGTATTTTTGACTTACTGCAAAATGGTTTTAACTACCTAAATGTTTTATTTTATAATATGACAATTATTGTGGGCAGCACGGTGGTGCCGTTGGTAGAGCTGTTGCCTCTCATGGAGAGGTGGTCCCGGTTGAAATCCCGATCCCGGGGACTTTCTGGACGGAGTTTGCATGTTCTCTCCGTGCATGCGTGGGTTTTCTCCAGGTACTCCAGTTTCCTCCCACAGACCAAAAACATGCATGTTAGGCTGATTGGTGACTCTAAATTGTCCCTAGGTGTGAGCGAGAGAGTGAATGGTTGTTTGTCGCTGTGTCCCTGTGATGGACCCTGTCCAGGAATGTCCCCCACCTCTCACACAGTGATAGATGGACATGAGCATCAGTGACCACCTGCAACCCGAAAAGGAAGAAGCGGATAAAGATAATGGATAGATTGATGGATGGACAATTGTTGTGTAAGATCTTGAGTGGAAATAGATTATTTTGTAAGAAATGTAGTGAGTCAGAAGGAAAATATCGCTTGTTAATATTTTACACCTAGATTTGAATCCACAACAACCATGTGTGACTGTGATTGTACATAAACAAAATAAAAAATATCATGTGTGGTTTTGTCAATCTATCATATCAATCAAAACTGATTAGGCTGTTAGGCTGATTGGTAACTCCAAATTGACCCTGGGTGTGAGTGAGACAGGTCCCTCTTGTAAATGAGTCCCCGTGGCTCAACGAGGCTAGCCTGTATAAATAAAGGTTGAATGAATGAATGAATGAATGAATGAATGAAAAAAAAAAAACATCCAATCTAAAATAAAATAAATAAATAAAAATCATAAAACATCAAATGTCAACAAGATTGAAACAGTAAAATGTAAACCATGAACTCTGGACTTATGACTTTCATTTTGTTTTTCTTTCCCGTTAACCAGAGCGAACTGTCTGAACAAAGAGCACGTAAAGTCCTCGTGTATCACTGTGGAGACCTCACAGCTTCACTGACACCCCCCCCCCCCTGCACACACACATATACACACACACACACACACACAATGCTGTGGCTCCATGTTTGTATTCCTCTCACGTCTGCCAGTCACAGCTGAACTCGGTCCTCTAACCTTATCTGTCCACATTCATCACTTTAAGGGTGAACGTTGCAATGAAAAGAATTACTCGTCTAAACACTGAGGACTGCTGCATCATCAGCATGCAGAGCTTAATGTAATCTTTAGGGTCCTCAACCTTTGCAGAGAGAGAAAAGGATGGATGCTGGTAACTCAGTTTTTGATCTCTAACCATAAAGAACATAAAATATGAATATAAAACATTTTCCAGCTTCTCATCTGTCTCATCTGTTCTGTTTCTTAAAATACATAATCTCATGGAAGTGAGTGAAGTTGCTCAACCAACGCATGTTGGCCTTTGGTTTTATTGGAAGGCGAGCACCAAAGAGTCTTAATTTTAAATCTTTCTTGGTTCTCAGATTGGTCAAAACAAAGACAATGAAGATGTGCTGCCTCTTCATAAATATTTATTTTCCAATCACAAAGTAATTTATAAAACTCACCTCAGAGGTACCGTACAACATATTTCTCAAATCATGTTTCTAAATGTGATTTAAAGCTGCTTATTAGTCCTTAAGGCTGAACTAGATTATAAACTGAAATAAATTATGCAAAGCTTAAGTGTATCAAGAGATGATCTTTCCTCCTCCGCTTTTGCCTGCTAGGACAACAGTGACTCAAAGGCAAAAGTTGTAAGTGTTTCCACCAGTTGGGAATACATTTCTTCAGATATATTAATTATGAGCAATGTTCTGGTTGTTCTCACCTGGTTTGGCAGGAATTCTGAGCAGAACTGGTGGAGCTGCAGCGCTGGAGATGTTGACAGTCACCATGATGATGAAGCTTCTTGCAGAGTCCAAATGAAATGAACACGTGAGAGAACGTTCTGCATCACAAACAGCCAGATGGTCAGATGTGGAGTTGTTCCTCTCGGCGTTGTTGTCTGGAGACCTGGAAATGGATGAAAACTTTGTATTTTCTGAATCTGAGAAATAAAATGTGGTGAATTCCAACTACATGTATTTAGGTCTAAATTGTGATACAATTTTTTTTTTAAAATACAGGAAAAATAATATTAATTGAACATTTTAATTCTAGTGGACAATTTTTGAGCTGAATGTAAAAAAAAATCTATTTTTTTTATTCAATTTATTATTTTGTTTATTTTTACTTTGTATGCTCACAGTAAGTATCTGAGAACAAAATAAGCAGTTTTATGCTAAACCCTTCTGTGTTAGATCAGTGCTGCTGCAGCCCACATCTTCTCTCCCGCTGACCAGAAGTAAACAGGTGTTAACCCCCCAGCGAGCAGGCGGGAAACACTCGGGCACTCATTCATTCAACAGCAGAGCTCGAGTTTTTACTTACAGCCACTGGAAGCTGAGAGCCACGTGACCAGCATCCAGTTTACCAAACGACTGGCCGCCAGACTTCAGATCACAAGTTACATTTTCCCAGTTTTCACTAATCCTGCACAGCATGTCCAAACAGATGCCTGGTGAGAAAATGCATTTGCATGTTAGTACATTCTAAAAAAGCTAAGTCTGGTCCTCTGGACATTCAAAAAATAAAACAAAACAAAGCAAAAAAAAAATGTAGAAACGTTTCGTCTTTCGTCCGAAAGACTTCCTCAGTCTGAGTTGCTGTATTCAGCTCAGTCTTATAAATAGCACCCTCTCACAGTGTTGCACAACCAGTTGGCTGATGACTTATTGAGCATGCATCAGATGCTTATTATTGATTATTGAGCATGCATCAGAGTATGTTAGTACATTGTGACCTCCTGCTGGAGGTTTCTTAGAAACCATTCCACACAATATTATAAGAACTTAAAATAAAATAAAAAGCTGCTTCAGTGAAAATGTGAACATTTATATTTATCAGAGAAAGCAAGTTTCTTTGAGTTTGGCTTCTATAAATTCCTCTGTGAGCGGAGTGGACACAGGCAATATGCAAAACGCTCATTTGAATTTCTCCTATGTTGCTGTGTGGAAACATTGTGCAGACCTTTAACCTCCCTCCTTTAAAATTGTTGCACATGAAGCTCGGAGCTCTTGTGCAACGCAGCGTCTCACAGGTGAACGTGAAGACAAAAATCCTCCTCACGCCCCCACATCTCCCAGTATCATCCAACTGCCACCTTCATCACCTCAAGGACAACACGAGCTGTTTCATAACGATGATTCAACTGGGCTGACCTGTGAACTTAGTCACCCTCTTACTTTCTACTGCTTGCAAACAATTAAAGAAGAAAATACAGACAGTTTAACACTTTTTTAACTTAATTATGGAGGGCCCACCAGCTCGCCTGTTGGAGGAACTTAGCTCAAAGTTAAGTTAAATTTGTTTAAGTTTGTAGATGTTCAAAACCAACATGGGTCAATTAAAATTCATTAAATTAGCATGTTGAGCCTGAGGTGTCTTCAAACGGTGAAGGAAAAATCTTCATCTTTTGCAAATATCTTCAAAAATTAACACTGAAACCAAAATCAGTTAAAATAAAAAAAGTTCTAAAAATGTTTGTAAGCTCAGTCATCCAGATGACAGCAAATAAGGTTAAATCGACCAGTTTCTTTAAAGGACAACACCCACCGTGACAGTAACAATTCACCATATTGGACAATTACTGTAGTAGAATATGATGTCTATTTTCATTTTTGCATTTGGGCCAGGCGAGTGTAAAAAAAAACAACAACAAAAAACAACGGAGTCCCGGAAGAATCCGGAAACCCCGCCGATGATTGCCGAAGTCCGGAGTGACGTAAAAAAAGGATCCAGTCAGAAGGCAGGAGTGAGTTTGCGATGGAGGCTTATGAGAGTGATGCTGATTTCAGTGAAAGTTCCAGTGGCTTTTTTTAGGTTTTTTGCCAAAAGTCAAGTGATCGCTTCCTCCTCGCTGTCTCCATGACTGAAATGAGGAAATGAATGAATTTGTCGCGAGCGAATTACACTCATGTTCAACGTGGCTGTGCAGGGTTTCCTGGTGGGCTGCGGGACCAGCGCTCCCTGTTTTGTTTTTGTTTTTTTAGAACTTTTTAATAAGATATAACACCGCTGCGGCTGGGGCTGTGTGGAGCTGCCCGCTTGCCTTTTTGTTCGGCCGTGGTGTAGTGGTAATGGCAGTCGACCCCCGATCGGAAGGTTGGAGGTTCGAATCCCGCGTCCGCCCACCATGTGTCGTTGTGTCCCTGGACAAGACACTTAACCCCGAGTTGCTCCCGATAGGTCTGGATGGCGCCTTGCAAGGCAGGCTACAACTACCGGTGTATGAATGTCTGAATGAATGGGTGGATGGCTGGTATTGTAAAGCACTTTGGGGCTCCTCACAGGGGGCTGGAATGCGCTATATAAATAAGCTCCATTTACCATTTACCATTCTCTCCCCCGACCTGTCAATCAATTCAGTAGGTTGACAGGTCGGTGGAGAGAAAGAGGGGGGCGAGCCGCGCGGCTTCGCACGACTTCGGCCGCAGCGGTGTTGTATCTTGTTGGAAGGTTCTGGAGAATGGGGAGGGCAGGGAGCGCTGGTCCTGCGGCCCGCAGCCCGCCGGGGACTTTGCGGAGCCTCGCACGGCCACACACGAGTTTGGTTCGCTCCGACAAATTCATTCATGGTTAGTTGGCACAGCTCTTCCTTCAGTCTCGTACAACTTTTCCCCTTAAATCCAAATGCTGCATCATTGTTGACTCGTAGTCTTCCGGTTTAAAGTGTTTTGAACACAAAACACTGTCTGCTACTCCATGGAGCAATGAAGTCAGCTCGTTTGACTTGAACAAACTTCATCCAGCATTCTGAATCCTTTTTATTTTGGGGAAATAATGAACACTAACGCCATCCTTCGAGGTATTGCTGCAGAACTGGGAAACACATCGCTTTGGCATTTTCTTAGTTGTATTCGTAACTACTCTGGTCAGAAATAAGAAAGCTACGTTGATGCATGCATTCAAGGTGGAGCCTTCAGTGACGTCAATGTCCATACAGTATATGGAGAGGGACACTGTTTGCCCGAGCTGCTGCATTAAAATCTCCTATAAGTCATGAAATAACACATTTAGCGTTATTTCTCTACAATATCAATAAAACACTCCTGTTTTATTATTTAAGTCACTACTTAATGGCGATGCAATTTCAAAACATGGTGGGTGTTGTCCTTTAAGTGAGAAATGTTTCGTCCCCCATCCAGAGGACTTCGTCAGTCGTTGACGGCCTGTTGGTGGCCTGCCAACCAGATCTGTCCTTCACTGCTGTTTCAAGTCAACCTCCTGTTGGAATCTCAGAAGTAGGCTTTCAACATGTGCAAACAGAGCACACTGATCCAAAACAATAATCATGTACAACAATCAGATGTTTTAGGCCAGATGGCCAACTTGCTACTCACAGAAACAGCCTGAGGCCGATGGGTCTAACTTGTTGTGACACAAAATAAAACTGCGCATTTGTTTCAAAATTAAGGTCAAGGTCTGCAAGTCAAGTCAAACTTGTTTTCTGAACCTAAACTACTTGCAACCATGCTGTAAAACTAATCTGTTTAATGCACTGATTTAAAAGGTTTTTGAAAACTCTTTTCAATGTTAATTTATCTTTTTAGCCTCTATTTGACAGAAAAGCCACTTTTTTTTTCTTCTTTCGGCTGCTCCCTTCTTCAGGGGTCGCCACAGTGAACTAACTTGCACAAAGACTTGGTGATTGTTTTTTACACTGGATGCCCTTCCTGACACAACTGCCAACCATCGAGCTACCACAGCCCTCTGTGTGGAGCAGAGAGCTGCCATCAGGGGATCTGATGGTGGGAGTTAAGGGCCTTGCTCAAGGGCCCAGAGTGGGGAAAATGAGGATGGAGATGGGGACAGATGTGGGTGTTTCACCTTTCCCACCCACATTTTGATGTTGATGATTCAGGGAGTTAAACTGGTCACCTTCCAATGACAGGCCCACCTTCTCTAACCTCTGCACCACCCCTCCCCCTACACTCTGACATTAGTCTACCTAAAAGGTTTTTACACAATCGGTCTTTTGCACGTGACGTCACGGCTCATATATTTTTGCACTTACGGTCGCCATGTTGGGTGCATACCGGTTCATTTAAACAGAGGAAGTCCATGTTAAACACAGTGCGATACAGAACAATAACATCAGCAAAATGCAAACTAAATATAAAAATGAGCAGAAGCCTTATAGAGAGAAACTCAACCTTGAAGCCAGAGAACGTTACATGGTGAAGTTAGCTTCAATTAACAACATTGATCCTTACGAGGTAGCAGCTAAGGCATGGACTTCCTCTGTTTAACTGAACGGGTATCCACGGAAAATGGCGACCGGGAGTGCAAAATGTCACGTGTCTGCAAAAGACCGATTGCATAAGGTACTGCAAATCCTGGCTGTCAGAACCAGATTTTATCCTGTGAATTAAAGACATGTTTTAAATTAATCATGTCTCATCCATCAACTCTTTGAGCAGCTCTTCATTAAGCTGAACGGCAACAAGACTCGACAGGTTTGTTAAAGTACACCGACGGATGCCTCTGAAAGATGACTTCTTACCGCCAGAAGGCCTCCGAGGCTGCGATTCAATAGTTAAGTTCCTGAAGTTGCAGCGAGAAGGATGTAGGAGGTTTAATTCGGAGCGCTTTGTCTCTGGTGTGTGTGAGTTGCCTCCCTCCTCACTGACGGAGGCAGGAGGTGAGTCACAGCACAGCTCATCCTGCCATGGGAGGTCCAGGATTCTTGGAGAAAGAGCGGCTCCAGGCTCCGGCTCCAAACACCAAGCACCTGCACAAAGACAGAGAGAGACTGTTACTGACCAGTTACTGAGAAAGCTTATGTTGTTTAATTATTTATTTATTTAAATTAATGTGTTGTCAGTAGGCATGGTGACTCAGGTAGAGCCTCTTCGCAAGAAGGTCACCGGTTAAAATCCCGGCCAGGGACCTTTCCTGGTGGAATTTGCAAGTTCTCTCTATATGTGAGTTTTCTCCGCGTACCCCGGTTTCCTCCCACAGACTAAAAACATGCATGTTAGGCTGATTGGTAACTCAATTGTCTCTAGGTGTGAGTGAGAGTGGATGGTTGTTTGTCTCTGTGTCCCTGTGATGGACTGGAGACCTGTTCAGAGTGTCCCCCACCTCTTGCACAGTGATTGCTGGACATGGGCACCAGTGACCCCCGCGACCCGACAAGGAAGAAGTGGGTAAGGATAATGGATGGATGGATGGATGGATGGATGGATGGATGGATGGATGGATGGATGGACGGATGGACGGATGTATGGACGTAATGTGATGCTATTTACATCTGGCTGTCATCAGAATAATAAATAAGAATCAGAAAAATAAGAATTTGAGCAGATTAAAAGGCAGACCATAACAGAATCCCTGGCAGATGTCTGATCCAAACATCCTAATCATTTTTTTTATTTATTAACATTACCTGACACAGTATAATTGCTGGAATATTGGCTAAAAATACATTTGTTTATATTTAAAGCAGAAATGAACTGCTTTGTGTTTTCATTCGTTCAACATTTATTCATACAGGTTAGTCACGAGGACTCATTTATAAGAGAGACCTGTTTCATCCAGATAACGTATAAAGTACAGACAATTCATCAAAAAAAAGCAATAAAAATAAAATAAAAGTTATAAACACAGTCACATCAAGATGACAGCGTTGCAGTAAACATGCACATTGTCTTATCTTTAATTTAACAAGGAAAACATTTTGCCACCAGTTCATGTTGCAACCGCATCATCTCCACCATTCTAATCCAGAGTTTACCCATGAGTTGTTTCTATATACAGTAGTTGCAAAAGGCATTTTAAAATCAGTTTTAGAGATAAAATATCATTGTAGAATAGCTCATTTAATCTTAAAACAAATAGATGAATGAACACAAATATTTCAGGTTATGGCTTTATTGAATACCGTATTTTTTGGACTATAAAAATATCAAACAGAAAATCAACAGTGAGCCTTATAATCAGGTGCGCCTTATGTATTAATTCTGGTTGTGCGTACTGACTTCGAACCAATTTTAAGTGGTTATTGTGAATGAGTTGAATAAACTTTGACTCATCTGACTGTTTTGTTTCGCTTAATGCACCTTATGTATGAAAACAGACCTGTTCATTTATATTGCGCCTTATAGTCCAACAAATACGGTATGTCAGATTAAAGCAATGAAAAGTCATGCTGGGACTGTTAAATAATATAATTTCTATATTTTTTTCTTTTTTCCTGATAAGTCAGTTGTAATAAGAATTTGTTAGTTCGGACTCCTGTACTCCACATGGGAAAAGCATCTAATATTCAAAAAAGCTATATCTATCACAAAGCAAAATAAGGTATCCTGCAGGGGTTCCCAACCCTGGTCCTTGAGGAACACCATCCTGCATGTTTTAGTTGTTTCTCTGCTCGGACACACCTGATTTTAATTAATGGGTAATTGACAGGTTTCAGCAGAACACACGGAAGTAAGTAAATCTCTGAATCAGGTGTGTTGGAGCAGGAAAATGACTAAAACATGCAGGATGGGGTTCCTCAGGGACCAGGGTTGGGAACCAATAAGATGAAGCTGATGGGTTGAAACTCACCAGGCGATGTCAGGAAAACATGCATCAGAACTGACAACATGGCCAGCCAAACCCTGAGAAGACAAAGACAAGCAGAAAACACAGCGAGACATCAAAACAGAGAAAATTAAATTAAACAGGACCAGATGAGGAAAAATTGATCAAGGGGAGTACGATTACAAGTTACTCTAAAATAAACGCACCAGTTGGAAGTTTTACTTTGATCTGATTGGTGCAGATATGCTCTGAAAAATCCAAGAACTGACTTGATTGGACTGGAAATGGGAGCAGGCACAACAGGTCACCCAAACATCTGTACTTTATGACAAACAACGACAAGTTGGATGCCCAGGCTTTAATAAGCAAACCGAGAGCGGTTAAGGAAGCTGTGTGTCCCTGTAATCAATCACACCCTTTACTCTGGGAGAACTGCACCAATTCCTCAGTTATTGCAGCGATTCATAACCTTTGTGCTGCTGCAACACACGTTGCAGCCCAGTAAGTCACATTAGGAGCTGCTTTCAGATGCAAGCATGGTCATATTTTCAGTCGTTGCTGTTTTATTTGAACTGTCCGAGGATCAATGCTTAAATAGTTTACTTTAATATTTACAAATCAACGTTTCTTACCGTGTGCTTTTCTCCACAATATTAGCAAACGGTGCTTTACAAGACATTGTGATTGTTGGATGTTTAATAAATTGATATTCATCAGGTTTCAGTGCAAATATTTGAATGTTTTTTCAGCGTTTGCTCAAACGCAGCAACACATCCATGAGTTTTATGTGGCCCGTCATTGAGTGAATGCAGTTTGACACCTCGGTATCAGCGGATTGGTTTCCAGTAACATCATTAATACTCACATTGTTGGGATCATAGTGTGTGCATGATCTAGCTGGGCTTTGTTTGGCAGCCGTGATTCTCACTGAAGAATGAAAAGAGATGCAGATATTTCAGAAGGTTGGTGATAATGACACACCTGAGCTGAACTTGTTGCATTTCTGTCATTACGTCTCATTAATTCAGCTGCATATACTATCCACCTCATTTTAACAGCCTCATTACTGTAAGGACACAGTGTGACACTATTTGCATGCATACCTGACAGCAGACTTATAAAAAAAAAAAAAAAAACATATTCTCGTGTCATTTCTAGAACCTTGATGTGAAAACATTTCCAGCTTATAGTTCAGTTTTTTTAAGGTGGCAAATCTGAAGCACGTGCTGCACACAGCTCTTGACTTGAGTAAAAATAAATATCTTGCCATGCCCAAATCATTTGCTTTTTCACTGGCGGGAAATATTTGCAGTCTTCTCTCTATAATGAGGAGCTCTCCAGCCCTACTTTCTACTGAAAAAAAAATGTATTCACAGGGTGAAGAGCAAGTTTTCAAGAGTTCTTTGACCCGAGATAATAGATGCCAGGTTAATGTGTGTCTCTTTTAATATGATAGAAAGAGATGAATCATATCTATAATAAAAACTGGATTATAAAAATAAATAAAAACTATTTTTAACATAGTATCCTTCAACATTCTCAACCCTTTAGTTATACAGGCTAGTCTTAAGCCGTGAGGACTCATTTACGAGACTTGTTCCAGACAGAACATATAAAGTACAGACAACAAAAAAGTAGACAATGCCAACAATAACAATAAACTACAGTCAAAATGCAGTTAAAATAAAAGTACCGGTAGTGCTATAAAACAATAAAACAGGGGGCTCTAAAATGAGGTAAAATACTAAAAATAAGAATATGTTTGCTTTGATTTTTCTGTTGACATTATCAAATGTTTACTTTGTATAACTCCCTAAAGAAATTAAGGTGGACAACTTCAGTTCCTGTTGTGTTCCAGGTTGCAGGAGCAGAGTGAGAGAAGGCCTTTATGCCAAGTTCAGTCTGCACTGAGGGAACACTGCAGGTAATGATGGTCTGAGAGCGCATGCTGTAACTGCACTGACGACATGACACGTAGGAGGAGATATAAGAAGGCAGCAGACCAAGGAGGGACTTGTAGATGAAAATGAACCAGTGTGAGAGCCTACGTGTAGATAATGATGACCAACTGACCAATGAGGACAGAGTGCAGCGATGGGTACAGTAGCAACCAGTTATGAATCTTATCGCGTCATGGTAGGCAGCAGCCAACATCTGCAAGCAGCTGGCGGGGCATTCCTACAAATAATGTCACTATAATCAATGGCCGATAGGAAAGTAGCAGCTACAAGTCATTTTCTGACATTCAGAGTTATGCAAGTTCTAATTCTGAAAAGAAACCCAGTTTTAATTTGGGTCAGCAAGCTTCTAATGTTGATACTAAACAAAATCAAGAAAACAACAAAACACAGGAGCTACATTTATATGCTAAAAACAAGTATTGTTTAGATATCTTGTCTATATGTCTCTTGTAAATGAGTCCTCGAGGCTCAGCCAGAATCAGAATGAACGTTGTCATTGCACCGAAGCACAACAAAATTACATTTCAGTACAGCACATACAAGTAAAACACAAACAAACAGACATGGGTAGATGGAGGTGTCTGAGGCTGCGGCCTCGTGGGAGGTGCTGGTCTTTCGTTTAGATAAGGAAAAGAGAAACACAAGGAAAGAGGAAGTGTAAAAAACATATCTCACCACTGTGTCCTAGATGGGACACAGTGAAACAAATCAATGAGACGAATCTGAATAAATAAAGGTTGAATGAATTGTGTCAAGGAAAATCAACTAAACATACTGTATAAACACCTAGAGCTGTGTGATACATGGTACTGCATGGATAAAAATAAAAAATAAATAAAGAACCGAAAGGCGTAATTAACTCATTAATTATACATCAGACTGTAAAACATGTCATCATTATGAAAATAATGAGCAAAGTTGGGAAAACTGGACTCACATTTCAATAACAAGTACCCTCTTAAACTCTGTCAAACGTGTAAAATAAAACCTGCAGACAGAAGAAATCACATTTTTTATTGTTTATTTATGATTACCGTCAACATTGTCCTGATTCTGTAAAACACAAATATTTTTGCTCCAAATCCACAACCATTTAGTTCAGAAGTTTATTTGATCTCTTTCTCTTTTAACCTTTTCAATATCAAAAACCTCCTTTAAATACTTTTAGAATGTTTACAGCATTAAATACTTCCAAAAAAGCTATTGTAAGTGTATTTACAGTAACTAACAGGATGTCAGAGGAGGTAATCAGGCACTCAGACAAACAGTGGAAGTTAGCCAATAGTGTGAAAATAAAAATTAAAGCTGATATTGCCGATGTTTTATTCAACTGCAGTCTGAGTTTAAGATTTATGGTTGAAGCCAAACGAAAATCTGGAGCAAATGATTGTAAACAAATGACTCTTGAGTTCACATGTTTTTAGTATTCAATCTCAATTTTGTTAACACAGACGGAGTGTGCTTCATCTTCTGTTTTTGATTATTCATTATTAATGTTTCCGATTTATTCATTTATTCTAACAAAAGTAAGCTTGTTGATCTTTTGGTGGGTGTAACCACATTATCAAAAGGATTGCAATTTACATTTTCTGTAAAATGGTTTGATGCAATTTATTTAAGGCCAACAATCATCAAAACAAGATTCACCTTATTAGAAAACTTTATATCAGTTGTTTGACCAAAGATTCCAGTAAGATCATTTAAGTGGATATCAAGTTACAGTAAATGGATAATATCTTCATTTTTGTTAAAAATCGGGACTACGTGATGAGATTAAAATGTCTCAAACGGATTACATTTATGAATCAGCAGCAAACAGTTACGGTGATGCAAACTAAGGATCAGCATTGAAGATTTTCCCGCCCACACAATTTCAATCTACATCTGTCACACCATAAACAATCATTAAATCCCTTATCAAGCCAGAACTGAGGATTAATTATTGTGCAAATCCACCAGACAGCGTTCAAATTCACATTTTTCAGACTTTTCTTCAGTTTGCTTTCACTCTTTCAATTGAAACAAGAAACACAACACTTTTTTTTTACAACAATATGCCTGATGAATCTTGAATTAATCATCACACAAATACAGGTTTAACCACTAAATTAATAAGCAATAAAAGGACAAAACCAGTGGGAAATAGTGAGACAAGTAAATACTACAAGAAAAATCTTTAAAATATTTTTACTTGTGTTATATTTTGAATAGTTAAACTGCATTCTTGTCTTTATAATAGAGTCATCATCACTGAAAAGTTTTTGTGAAGTGTTGTTCGGGACAGCTCATTTATAAAAAAGTGCTCACTTTTTATTAGACGAAGGTAAAATTCTCAAAGGTAACCGTCAAAGGCAAGCTTCACACTCAAACAACTCCAGTATTTTCCACCTACACAAGAAGCTACATCCTTTTCCTCAGAGGACTCCACCTTACATTCATGCATTTCATGACTCACTCTCTGCCAGTCTGAAACTGCTCTGTACCCAGGCTCGCCGGGGCTTGTCCGCCCCAAAGCATCACCTCTCTGACAGGCAGAGCGGTCCACATGGTGCACACAAATTACTTAACAGTTCACTACAAAGCCCAAGGAAGGATGTTTGGGATGAAAAGTGTTGAAAAGAAACAAAATTATTAATTATCAGAAGAAAAAAAAACTGTTTTGAAATGGTTTGTAGACTGATGGAGGGAAAGAAATGAGAAAAAGGACAAACATGATACACACAATTGTTGATGAGGCAGAAGCAGGTGAGAAATCCCTCACCTATGAATGAAAAAGAATAAAACTTGACTGAATGAGCTGCAGAGAGACAGATAGAAAACCATTAGGAGTCTAAGAGTTGGTTCTTACGTTGTAGCTGAGGAGCTTCATGAAGCTTTTAAACCCAGATGTTCCAGGCTGCTGCAGGTGATCAGTGCCTCTTGGTCCACAAACAGACGAGGGATCCTCTGTGAGGACTGCTTTCGACCTCACGGCTTGTTGATGTTCAGCTCACTTCTGATTCCCTGCGTAAAGTAGTGAGAGAGAAGAGTCAGAGCTGTGTGGGGAAGGAGGGAGGAAGCCTCTGGTTCCCATGGACACAACTAAGCCCCGCCCACTTCAAGGCGTTCAGGATATCTCTGAGAATCCTTTCACTCATCAGATATGGAGGACCAAACTGACATAATAATAAATAAAAGAATAAATATATATCCGACATAAAATAATAAATATATAAATCAAAGTAGAAATATATATCCTAAATAATAATAAATAAAAGAATAAATATATAAATCAAAGTAGAAATATATATTTTAATGACAAATAAAAGCATAAATATTATTTTTTATTTCTCCTTACACATGAGTTTCCGTCAATAAAAATAGATATTTTGCTTTGCCTTTTTTTTGCTTTTCCCTTTTCTGCTCGATATATTACTGATTGCTGTTTTTCAGTTTGCTGTATTTATTGCTGTATTGTTTGCTGTATTGTTTGCTGTATTTATTGCTGTATTTATTGCTGTATTGTTTGCTGTATTGTTTGCTGTATTTATTGCTGTATTTATTGCTGTATTGTTTGCTCGCTGTATTTCTGCCTCATCATTAAGTTAATGAGGAGGGCTGCTTTCTAAGTCCAGCTCTTCTACTATTGGTCAATAAACAGGAAAGAGAACAATCCGTGTGCAGATCGATTGTGCATGCCTGCGCTGCGGTCCTCTTAATAATAATAATGAATTCAATTTATAACGCACTTTTCATTAATGAAAATCTCAAAGTGCTACAAGGTGCAACAGAATTAAATGTCAATAAAACAAGTAATAAAACAAGTAAAATCAATAACAGTATCAACTAAGATCAAAAGTAGAATCATGAGGAGGTAGAGTATGCTCGGTTGAAAAGAAAGGTCTTCAAGCCGCTCTTAAAGTCAACCACAGACTGTGGGGCTCTCAGACAGTCAGGAAGAGAGTTCCACAGGCGGGGGGCAGCCACACTGAAAGCCCGGTCTCCCATGGTCCTTAATTTGGTTCTCGGAATGTGAAGGAGATTACTGTTCTGTGACCGCAGCGACCGGGTGGATGAGTATGGAATAAGAATATCCTTCAGATAATCTGGTGAAGCTCCATGTAAGCATTGATGTGTAATGAGAGCAGTTTTGTACTGAATTCTGTAGGCGACAGGAAGCCAATGAAGGTTATGGAGAATGGGCGTAATATGTTCAAATTTACGAACTCTCAACAAGATCCTTGCTGCACTGTTTTGAATATATTGAAGTTTCTGAAGGTTTTTGCCAGGGATTCCAATAAACAGGGAGTTGCAGTAGTCGAGCCTGGAGGAGACAAAAGCATGGACGAGCTTCTCAGCATCGGAAAAAGTTAGGGATGGGCGAAGTCTGGAGATGTTTCGAAGATGGAAGAAGCAAGTTTTAAACAGAAGCTTAATGTGATTTTCAAATGTAAGATTGGAGTCCATTTTTATTCCAAGATTAGTAACAGAGGTGGAGAGGGGGATGTCTTGTCCAGAAAAGGAAAGTGTTGTTATAGTAGATGTTTGTACCTGGTGAGGGGTGCCAATCAGTATGGCCTCAGTCTTGGAGCAGTTTAATTGAAGAAAGTTCTGATTCATCCATGCCCTAATTGCCTCCAGGCAGGCAGAGAGGGCAGTGAGTGAAGATGGAGATGACAAGGTGGAAGATGAGGATGCTCCAGTCCTGATGTAAAGCTGTGTATCGTCGGCATAACAGTGAAAAGAAATGTTGAACTGATTAATAATTTGACCTAAAGGCAGCATGTAAAGGGAAAACAGCAGGGGCCCCAGAACCGACCCCTGAGGGACACCACAGGAGACACAGACTGTCTGGGACGTGGCGTTGCCAAGACTAACACATTCCAGCCTATTGGAGAGGAAAGATTTGAACCAGTCCAGGAGGAGAGCTCCTTATTTGAGAGGAAGTAAACAACTATTAGAGATGTATCGACCGCAGTGAACTTAGTTTCAGGTTGGACGTTGGATATTCGAGCTCCGTGTCTGCGTTGCTCTCGTCAGTCCGCTTCATGGAGTCTGATTTTGGGCAGTCGTGCTGAATCTGCCCCTACTCAGAGACGTCATGGTTCGCTTAGGGACCGTCAACAAATTTTCGACCACGTCAGTCTTCAGAAACAAAAAATAATATATATTACATGATTTGAGCCACCCACACAAATCTTACATCAAACTACTCTCCAAGACCAGGCCTATGAGGCACCGCTTTTTATTTATCATTTTTATGCATTTTGTAATTCTTCATAATTTATTAATTCATAAATCACTGTTTTTGCTCAATACTGTTCAGGTCTTTTGAGCCACCCACACAAAGCTTACATCAAACTACTCTCCAAGACCGGGCCTATGAGGCACATCTGTTTATTTATCGTTTTTATGCATTTAGTCATTTTTCACAATTTAATATTTTATAAATCTGTCGTTTTTCTTCAGTAGCTTCCAAGTCATGTGACCTGTTGACTCAAAATCACTTTAAAATAATTCTACTAGTCTCTATAAATGAGGCACAGTCATTTGTTTTCTATTTTAAGTCATTGTACAATTTTTAACAATTTATTTTGTCAAAAATGAGGGTTTCTCTTCAATAGCTTCCAAGTCATGTGACCTGTTGACCCAAAAACACTTTGAAATAATTCTACTAGTCGCTATAAATGAGGCACAGTCATTTGGTTTCTATTTTAAGTCATTGCACTTTTTTTTTCAACTAATCAAAATTTCTGATTTGCTCCCAATTTGAGACACGTGTTTTATTATTTATGTATGCTTAGATTATAGAAGGCCTTCTACATGTGGCTGCCAAAACATTCGGAGTGGTGAACAAGATTTATCTTTTAAATCACTACCAAGCCAGTGTGATTTTGTTTGGAAACAGAACAGAGCTTCCTCGTCAAAGTTTACCAAAGGTAACGTAAATGTTCATTGTAACATGGTGCCAATGTGGCATGATAAAGAAGTAGAACTTACACACTTACATCAACCCCATGGAGTAAAACATGATTGGAAACCAGTATACTGTATCTGTAAGATGCTTTATTTTCTGGCCAGTAAACTCAAACTGAAATGTGATTTAGATGCAACAATGCCCATTAGATTAAACTCATTTTATAAATGACAATTTCATCTAACCGACAGCTTTTAATAGAGAAAAACGTGAAGGAAGCTGATCAATGCGAAGAAAACAAAACAGTTGGTTATTAGCGTCAACCCAAAAGCTCCTTCTTAAACGGAAACAACAAAAAAATATGATTCTGCAATGACTAGAACAACTACTGTACTGTGGTTCTGGCACCAAAACAGGCTGAATGTACGTTCCCTAAAGATGCAACTGTGAAGAGGAGCAGGTAAAAATGTAACGGATTTAGTGAGCGGTCGTGTCCGTGCATGTAAAATGTTGCAACAGAAGAAACTTCTGCAGGAACCTCTTTTTGTTCTATGAGTGACTCAAACATTTAGCGGTTTTGATAGCAGAATAAACACTTCTCATGAAAAAGGTGAGTGTGCAGATGGCCTGATAAGGCCACCCTGGGATTTTAGAGAGGGGGTTGTTGTGTGAGGGGGTGTCATGTGAAATAATGGCTGCGGTCACTATCAAACTTTATGACGTAGAAAGAATGCATCATCCTGTCTGCGCTTGGAGCCGCCTCTGAAGAGGAGGAGATTCATTTGCAAATAGATTCCCCCCAATCTGCGTCACAACAGAGGTCCAACCATCAATTTTCCACCCCACTGATCTTTACTGAGATGAATTTAGCCTGTTCTGTTGTGTTCAGCTCGCTGGCATTCCTCTGTCATCAAACACTGCAGTGTGACTGAGGGAAGGTGGCGGCATCCCCTTTTACATAAAACAGAGTGTAAAGAAAGTATCGGGCTGTCTCTTCTAACCTTTACTACTTATGTTCCAAGATGTGAGTCAAAGAGCAATTGTGTCAATGTTGGCTGCTATTGTGCAGGTCAAATAAAAACACAACAGGCAAAGAGGATAAATAGGGAAGAATTTATCAGGAAACTCGTGAATATTAAGGCCCTGTTTACACGACAACATCCATCCATCCATCCATCTTCTTCCGCTTGTCCGGGGTCGGGTCGCGGGGGTAGCAGCCTAAGTAGGGAGGCCCAGACTTCCCTCTCCCCAGCCACTTGGAGCAGCTCCTCTGGGGGAATCCCAAGGCGTTCCCAGGCCAGCCGAGAAACATAGTCCCTCCAGCGTGTCCTGGGTCTTCCTCTGGGTCTCCTCCCGGTGGGACATGCCCGGAACACCTCACCAGGGAGGCGTCCAGGAGGCATCCTAACCAGATGCCCGAGCCACCTCAACTGGCTCCTCTCGATGTGGAGAAGCAGCGGCTCTACTCCGAGTCCCTCCCGGATGACTGAGCTTCTCACCCTATCTCTAAGGGAGAGTCCAGCCACCCTGCGGAGAAAACTCATTTCAGCCGCTTGTATCCGAGATCTTGTTCTTTCGGTCATAACCCAAAGCTCATGACCATCACGACAACACGACAACAATCCAATGAAAATTGATTCCACCCCCCACCCCCCCACCCCCCATTTCTATTAACACATTTAGCTGAAAACGTTCTAATTACAATCTCTGTTTACACAGCGACGATAAACATGGAGAGGGTGTAATTCCCTCCCCATGCCACTAGTTGATGCTATGTTCTTGGAAACTCTTTAAGTGCACATATATAAAAAAAAGTTCAACTTGAAAGCCGATACAGTACAGTACAATGGTCAAGAGGGCAGAGAATAAAATATTTCTAAGACAGATGACGAGGTTCAACCATTGGGTGTAAAACCGTTACATCTGTTAAGTAACAGAGTGGAGCTGTATGAGAACCATCTTCGAAACTTTAAGTAATGAGGTAGAAAGTGAGCACTGTGGTGGAGAGCCGTTTGATTTATAAGACTCAAAAGCACAAATAATACTCTGGTATCTTCCATTGTCGACTGTTTCTTCTTCTGTGGATTGTAGGAAGCCGTTATGTTTTGCGTCATACTGTGCATGAGCCAGTGATTCCCTGACAGAAAATGTCTATTTTTATGTTTACACGACAACGGACACCGGGACGTTGTAGAACCATTGCACTCTGGAACCCGTTCTCAAATTGTGCCGTTGTCAGAGAAAACATTTGCTATTTTCGTGTAAATGAACAGCACAAATGCCGCAAAACTCTTCTATTTCCACCAGAAATAGTTTTTGTGTGAAAAGGGGTGTTTTTTTAATGATTAGTCTATTGGAAACGTGTTTTTCTTCTTTTATATTTTCACAGAACAACAATAGAAAAGAACAGAGGGCTGACATTTTTATCTCACAATACAAAATAATTATTTGATTAAATGCTGTGGATCGCTGATCAGGCAAAATGGAAGAGGAGCAGAGGGAGCTGCTCCTGCAGCATCAGATGCTGTAAGCATGCAACATGAGAGGATGGTCTTCTCCCTCCAGTGACATCATCCTGACCTGCAGGCAGGAATGACATCATCGTTTCAGTTTGACATCCTCATGAAGATAAACTAATCTGAGAAAAAGGCTGATGATCTCAAAAACAAAATAAATTGCTTAACCTTAGGTTTTGTTTATGTTTGTCCACTTTTTTCATAATCTGGACTCAACCTGCACCTGATATCTGCTCTGATGTTTACTTTTGAGTGGCTGTGCAGTTTCTCACTGTTCCTACATTAATCTGATCTTGTTTTGTGTTTCAGCGACATATCTGACTTTAATCAAGACATTTACTTTTTTTTAAATGTTCATATTTAAGCAAGATAACTTAAAGCAGCCACTAGGGAGCACAAGCCAGTGTATCTCTTGTGCTGGTCCCAAGCCCGGGTAAATGGTGAGAGTTGTGTCAGGAAGGGCATCTGATGTCAAACACTTTTTCCAAAACCACAATGCGAGTTCATCAAAGTGAAACCATACCAGATCGGTCGAGGACCGGGTTAACAACAACCGCCACCGGTGCTATTGACAAACAGGGTGCCAGCGGAAATTGTACTACTGTTAGTCGAAGACCACGAGGAGTGAAAAGTGTCAGGAGACAGAGGGAGAAGAGGAAAGTGAAGAATGTAGGACTGAGGGTTGCAACTCTAAATGTGGGAACGATGACAGAAAAGAGAGCTGGGTGACATGATGCAGAGAAGAAAAGTAGATGTTTTATGTGTCCAAGAGACCAAGTGGAAAGGCAGCAAGGCTCGCAGTATTGGAGCAGGGTTCAAACTGTTTTACCATGGTGTGGATAGAAAGAGAAATAGAGTAGGGGTGGTCCTGAAGGAGGAGTTGGCAAATAATGTAGTAGAGGTGAAGAGAGTGTCAGATAAGGTGATGTGTCTGAAGGTAGAAGTACAAGGTCTGATGCTAAACATAGTCAGTGGTTATGCTCCACCGGTTGGATGTGATGGGGAGGAGAAAGATACATTTTGAAAAGATCTGGATGAAGTGATAGAGAGTATTCCCAGGGAGGAAAGAGTGGTGATTGGAGCAGACCTGAATGGACATGTTGGTGAAGGAAACAGAGGGGATGAGGAAGTGATGGGTATAGCGCCTCTACTTTCTCCGCAAGCTGAAAAGGGCTGGAGCTTCAACCCCCATCATGTGCACCTTCTACAGAGGTGCCATAGAAAGTGTCCTGACCAGCTGCATCACTGTGTGGTTTGGTGCATGTACTGCATCCTGCCGCAAGAGCCTCCAGCGCATCGTGAGAGCAGCTGAGAAGATTGTCGGCACCTCCTTCCCCTCACTGCAGGACTTACACAGCAACCGCCTCACTCGGAAAGCCCTCTGCATGGCAGGTGATCCCACACACCCACTACACAGCTGCTTCAGCCTGTTGCCTTCAGGGAGGAGACTGAGGAGTCTCCAGGCTCGAACCAGCAGACTGAGAGACAGCTCTGTTCATCAGGCAGTCAGGATGCTAAACTCTCTGCCTGCTCTGCCCTCCCTCCCACTTGTACTGCCTTAATCACAAAAAACTTTCACACATTACCACACAACACAAAGATTTTAACACTGGACTCTGTGTCATCAAAACGGGTTATTCACTCAACTCACGGTCATGTGCTCATTCAGTTTGCACTACTTCTTATATTTGCACTAATGTTTGCATTACATTACTGCCTATAGTCATACTACTGTTTACATTCACTGTTTACATTTATTACTACTGTTTTCATTCAATACTACTGTTTACATTTATTACTACTGTTTACATTTACACTACTTTTTATATCTACACTACTGCTGATATATATATATATATATATATATATATTATATATATATTAGGGATGCACCGATCCACATTTCTCACTTCCGATCCGATACCGATACTTATTAACTCAGTATCGACCGATACCGATACTTTCCCGATCCGATACTGTTCAGGTATTTGACTCTGTATAATGAAACTTTTGCACCCAAACTATTCATTTTAACATTGTGTGAGATAAACCCAATGAAGACACTCTTAAGCCTTACAATAGGGAACCCTATTGTAAGGCTTAAGAGTGTCTTCATTGGGTTTATCTCACACAATGTTAAAAAGGGCAGTCACAGATTGTGATTGAACACAAGTGCTCTTTGAAGCTGGATCGGAAAAGTATCGGCAGGTTTGATCCGATACCCGATACTTAAATAATGCTGGTATCGGATACCGATACCGATACTGGATCGGATCTGCCCCATCCCTAATATATATACATATATATATATATATATATATATATATATATATATATATATATATATATATATATATATATATATATATACTACTGCTGATATATATATTTTTTTTACTAGCCTTATTGCATATGCCACTTTACCTCTATACCAATATCAACTACCTCATACATATACTGTGTACATAAACTTCATATGCTGCTTTGTCACTCTATTACAAATGTCAATGCCAGAACTTTCATTTTATTTTATAGATATACTTTTTACACTTTTATACTACTATGCAAAAAACTCAGGACAGTATTACACTTTTGTTATTTCATTTTATGCTTATGTTTATTAAATGTTTAGTGTTTTAGTGTTGGTGTAACTTTTCATACTTTCATACTACTACTATGCAAAAACTACTATGCAAAAACTCAGGACAGTATTACACTTTTATTATTTCATTTTATGCTTATGTTTATTAAATGTTTTAGTGTTTTAGTGTTTAAATGTTTACTGTTGCACCGAGGGACAGAGAGAAATGCAATTTCAATCCTGTGTATGTCCTGTACATATTGCAGTTTTGACAATAAAGTTGACTTTGACTTTGACTTTGACTTTAGGTGTCAAGGAAAGAAACCAGGAAGGACAGATGGTGGTGGATTTTGCCAAGAGAATGGAAATGGCTATAGTCAATACCTATTTCCAAAAGAGGGAGGAACATAGAGTGACCTATAAGAGTGGAGGAAGGAGTACACAGGTCGACTACATTCTGTGTAGAAGAGGAAACCTGAGGGAGATTGGAGACTGTAAGGTTGTGGCAGGGGAGAGCGTGGCCAGACAGCATCGGATGGTTGTGTGTAGAATGACTGTTGTTGTGAAGAAGAGAAAAAGAGTAAAATCAGAGAAGAAGACCAAATGGTGGAAGCTAAAGAAGGAAGAATGTTGTGAGAAATTCAGAGACGAGCTGTTAAAGGCTCTGGGTGGTAAGAAAGAGCTTCCAAGTGACTGGGCTACTACAGCAACAGTAATTAGAGAGACAGGTAGGAAGGTACTTGGTGTGTCATCTGGACAGAGAATGGATGATAAGGAAACCTGGTGGTGGAATAGTGAAGTGCAGGATGCCATTCAAAGAAAGAGATTAGCCAAGAAGAAATATGACAGTGAGAGGACTGAAGAGAGGAGACAGGAATATAAGGAGATAGGATGTAGAGCAAAGAAGGAAGTAGCTAAGGCAAAGCAGAGGGCGTACAATGAGTTGTTTGAGAGACTGGACACTGAAGAGGGTGAGAAGGACTTGTACCGATTGGCAAGACAAAGGGATCAGGCTGGAAAGGATGTGCAGCAGGTTAGGCTTATTAAAGATAGAAATGGTAATGTTCTAACAAGTGAGGAGAGTGTGACAGGAAGATGGAAGGAGTACTTTGAGGAGCTAATAAATGAAGAGAATGAAAGAGAAAGAGTAGAGGTCATAGAAACTGTGGACCAGGAAGTGGGAAAGATTAGTGAGGGTGATGTCCGGAAAGCCCTGAAAAGAATGAAGAAGGGGAAGGCAGTAAGATGTGATGGCATACCAGTGGATGTTTGGAAATGTCTTGGAGAGATGGCAGTGAGGTTTTTGACTGAAACATTTAATGGAATATTTGAGGGGGAGAAAATGCCTGAAGAATGGAGAAGAAGTGTGCTGGTGTCCCTTTTTAAGAACAAGGGTGATGTACAGAGTTGTAGCAACTACAGGGGGATTAAGTTGATGAGCCATGCAATGAAGATCTGGGAGAGAGTTGTGGAAGGAAGGCTTAAGAGGTGACTATCTTTGAGCAGCAGTATGGTTTCATGCCAAGAAAGAGCACCACATATGCCATCTTTGCTTTGAGGATGTTGATGGAGAAGTACAGAGAGGGTCAGAAAGAACTCCATTGTGTGTTTGTGGATTTAGAAAAAGCATCTGACAGGGTGCCAAGAGAGGAGGTGTGGTATTGCATGAGGAAATCTGGAGTGGCAGAAAAGTATGTTAGACTGGTACAGGACATGTATGAGGACAGCAGGACAGTGGTGAGATGTGCTGTAGGAGTGACAGATAGCTTCAAGGTGGAGGTGGGATTGCATCAAGGATCGGCTCTGAGCCCCTTCTTGTTTGCTCTGGTGATGGACCGACTAACAGATGAGGTCAGGCAGGAATCCCCATGGACTATGATGTTTGCAGATGACATTGTGATCTGTGGTGAGAACAGGGAACAGGTGGAAGAGAACTTGGAGAGGTGGAGGTATTCACTTGAAAGAAGAGGAATGAAAGTCAGCCGTAGTAAGACAGAGTACATGTGTGTGAATGAGAGGGAGGCCAGTGGAACAGTGAGGCTACAAGGAGCAGAGGTCACAAAGGTGCAGGACTTCAAGTACTTGGGGTCCACTATCCAGGAAAATGGGGAGTGTGGTAAAGAGGTGAAAAAGAGAGTCCAGGCAGGATGGAGCGGATGGAGAAAAGTTTCAGGAGTGATTTGTGGGGGGGAGGTGGCAGCATATGTCAAAGGAAAAGTTTACAGTGGTGAGACCAACTATGTTGTATGGTCTGGAGACAGTGGCATTTGATTTGATTTGATTTGATGTTTATTCATTCATTTTAAAAGAACAATACAAGACAGTTTCATCAGATACAAGATTACAAGTAGGATAAAATGAAGGGAGCAGAAAGAAGATGAAATCTTATTATATCTGCCCCTATTTCACAGTTTGTTCAACCAATGATAACTTTCAAGCAACATCACAGAATGAATAGTTCTACCTATTTTCCTAACTGTAATACACAAACTACATCACAAAATGAATAATTCTACTTAATTTTCCTGACTGTAAAACATAAACTAGATCACAAAATGAATAATTCTACTTAATATTTCTAACTGTAATACACAAACTACATCACCGATAATTCTAATTAATTTTCTAATTCTAATTTTTTTATTTTTTTTTTTTTTTTTTTTTTTTTTTTATAATTTTATTTAATTTTCCTTTTTTTTTTTTTTTTTTTTTTTATTGATTTTCCTAACTGTAATACACAAACTAGATCATAAAATGAATAATTCTACTTAATTCTACTTAATTTTTCTAATTGAAATACACAAACTAAAAGATGGCACAACATCAAGATGTTCACAAAATGAATAATTCTACTTAATTTTCCTAATTGTAATACACAAATTCATCACAAAAATGAATAATTCTACTTAATTTTTCTAACTGTAATACACAAACTGCTTTATAAAATGAATAACTCTACTTAATTTTTCTAACTGTAATTCACAAACGTACCGTACATCATAAGTACAACATAATTGAAATACACAAACACGCATTACATCATATATAGCTTTTGAGCAAGTCCTTTTTGACCTTTTTCTTAAATGTATACATTGATTTTTCATTTTTAACATCACTCTCCAGAGCATTCCACAATCGAATTCCCTGAATTGAGGTAGACCGTCCTTTTAAGCTGGTTCTGAATTGTGGTTTGATGAATATCTCTGTCCCTTTGAGATTGTAATAACTTTGTCTTTTTATAAAATTTCTTTGGATATTTAAAGGTAATGTGTTATTATGAGCCCTATACATAATTGATAAAATACTATATTCTACCAATTCCTGGAATTTCAATAAGTTTAGTTGAATAAACAAGGTGTTTGAAGGGTGAGTGAAATGTTTTCTGGTGATTACTCTTACAGCTCTCTTTTGTAAAATAAAAACAGGCTTTGTAATAGTTTTGCATGCTTTTCCCCAAACCTCAATACAATAGATTAAATGTGGAGCAATGATTGTGTTATACAACATATGTAAAGCTTTATCAATTAAAAAATCCCTGACTTTATATAGTACTGCAATTGCTCTAGCTAGTTTTTTTTTAATAGAATTTACATGATGTTTCCATGTCAGTTTGTCATCAATGATAACACCCAGAAACTTCACTTCACTCACTTTACAGATCACAACATCTTCAATTTCAAATGGATCGTCATCAACAATTCCCTTTTTGTTACTGAAAATCATGTAGTTAGTTTTATCTAAATTCAAAGATAATTTGTTTAATTTAAACCAAGTTTGTATTTTTATAAATTCTGTTTTCATCATATCCAAAATCTGTTTTATGTCATTACCCGAACTGAAAAAAGTGGTGTCATCGGCAAAAAGAACACATTTAAGTAGTGCTGACACATTTACCAAGTCATTCACATATAAAATAAACAACTTTGGTCCAAGCACAGAACCCTGAGGAACTCCACAAGTGATATCACGGAGGTCAGATTTAACATCATTAATTTGCACGAACTGTTTCCTGTCCTTCAAATAGCTAGATACCCACTGTAATGCTGGTCCTCTAATACCATATTTATTTAGTTTTTCAAGGAGAATGGTGTGGTCAATGGTATCAAATGCTTTTTTTAGATCAACAAAAACACTAACACAGTACTGTTTATGATCGACAGCATTAGTTATTTGTTCCATTAAATCCATGAGAGCCATTGACGTAGAGTTTTTTTCTCTAAACCCATATTGACTGCTACTTAAAATGTTTTGTTTATCAATAAATTGATCCAATCTGGACACAAATAGTTTTTCTAGAATCTTTGAGAACTGTGGTAATAAGGATATTGGCCTATAATTATTGAATACACATTTATCACCATTTTTAAAAAGAGGAATTACCTTTGCTACTTTCATGTTATCTGGAAATATTCCTGTTGAAAAAGATAAATTGCATATATATGTAAACGGTTCAATAACATAACTTATTATTTCCTTTACGAACATCATATCCATGTCCACCCAGTCTTTTGATCTCTTGTCTTGTCTGGCATTGACAAAAATACAGGAGAAGGAACTGGATGTGGCAGAAATGAAGATGCTGAGGTTCTCCTTAGGAGTGACAAGGATGGATAAGATCAGGAATGAAATCATCAGAGGTACAGCACATGTTGAACAACTGGGAGATAAAGTTAGGGAGGCCAGACTGAGATGGTTTGGACATGTCCAGAGGAGGGACAGTGGGTATATTGGTAGAAGGATGTTAGAAATGCAGCTGCCAGGAAAAAGACAAAGAGGAAGACCAAAGAGGAGATATATGGATGCAGTTAGAGAGGACATGAAGGTAGTTGGAGTGAGGACAGAGGATGCAGAGGACAGAGTGAGGTGGAGGAGGATGACTCGCTGTGGCGACCCCTGAAAAGGGAAAAGCCGAAAGAAGAAGATTTAAACAAGATTACTTCATTTTCCGGCAACATACACTGTATATCTAATAATTTATGTTGGCATTACTGATTTAAACAAGAAATTAGCTGATTTTTCGTTGGCTCTTTGTTTGATTTAATGTGTCATGGTATGCTACACAGTTCAGTGCAATTTATTGGTTCTAATAACATTTGTGTATTTCATTGTAACAGTAAATGATTTAAATAGTATAGTATCAACACAATGATTGGCCTCTTTCTGTAAAAAAAAAGTCCCTTTTGTTCTGAAGTAGAAACGTTTCTTTTTTTTTCAAACTGGGAAGCCTTTTGATGAATAAATAAAGCATAAGAGCAAAAACACAGGGGAGGGGGTAAATACTGAGGGAGTGATGTCATGCTGGATGACCTCATCGTTGGAGAATGTTGTCTCTACTTTTTCATTACAGTATTTTGATGTAGTCATTACTTTTAAAAAGTTTGTTTTAATTTCTGTTTTTAAAAATCCTTACAATAAACAGATGAATTTATCAATATTAATAAGAATTAGTTTTCTATTTTCTTTTTTTTAACCTTTTTTTAATTGCAGAAGACTGTTTATTCCCACTGCTTACCTCACTTTTTTCTCAAAGTTTCTTTTTCCAAAGCCATATTTTATTATTTCAAGAAACTCTTGAAGTTGCATTTATTTATATTTTATTATCATGTTGACTCATCTTTGTGTAAGATTATGATATGATCACTAACAAAAATCAAGCAGAGTGCTTTAGTTTCATAGTTTTTGAATATATACAAAACACATCTATATATACACTTTTTATCATGTTCTATTGTTTGTTCTTGTGTGTATGATGAATGTAGAATGTGTCAAAGGAAAATTTCTGCCACAGTTGTGGAAGACAATAAAGTTTCATTTTATCTTATCTTATCACAGAGGCTGCAATCAAGTCTCACAAGTTTTTTATTTTTTTATTTTTTAAAGGCAAGTGATTTAGTCTTTCCATTAGCAATACTCATCAGTTGGCACAAATATCAACCTGGAAGAAACAAAATTATGTGAGTTTTCTGATTGCATTTTGAGAGAACAAAATGTGTTCCATATAGAGCTTACTAATAGCGCTTTCCAGCCCCCTATGAGGGGCCCAAAGCGCTTCACAGTACCAGCCATCCACCTATTCATACACACATTCATACACCGGTAGCGGTAGACTGCCATGCAAGGTGCCATCCAGTCCTACCGGGAGCAACTCGGGGTTAAGTGTCTTGCCCAGGGACACAACAAGGTATGCAGTGACCGGGGATCGAACCCAGGACCTTCCGGTCCTGAGCCGGCTGCCATCTACACCATCTCGGCCCCTTTACATCCTGATGCATGCTCAATAATCCAAGTAGAAAAATCTAAAAAAACATTAAGTCTGGTCCTCTGGACATTCAATAAAAACAAAACAAAGAAAAGTGTAGAAACGTTTCGTCTTTCCTCCGAAATGCTTTTTCAGTCAGGTGCTGTATTCAGCTCAGTCTTATAAATAGCACCTTCTCATAGTGGATCAACCAGTCTGCTGCTAACATACAAAACTAGCTGCTCACATGATTAAGGAGAACCATGAGCCTGACAATAGCACCCTGATGGTTGTTTGCTATTCACAGAGGGCTGAGTGATACTAGCAATAACAGCGCTGTAAGATTTTCATTCCAGATTTTATCTGTAAACAGCTGTGACATCAGCAGAAATGACAAGGCACAACAAAATACCCGAGGGATGGGGGGATAAAATGCCATCTTTGTCATCTTGTCGTCTTATTTTTCCTTTTTTTTTTCCTGCCTCTTTCTCTTTCGCTCTTACTCATAATGTGACGGTGCAGCGGTGTCCGTGACGATGCGTGAACAGAACAGCACCATACTGCTTGTTCTCTGTTGGACCACAGCTGCCTGATGGAGTCACTCGTAAACCCACAGTCTTTCCCCGGGGTTCAGTCTCCACCTCCAGCTTATACTGATGATTCCAGCTTCTGTGGCACATTCTCCAGCCAAAGTGAATTATGCTTACTCCTCCGAGAGAGAGGCAAGATTATGAAGGAGGACTTCTCATATTTCCATCTTCTCAGACAAAATAAAAAAAATAAAACATGGAAAAAAATCAAGGAAGGCTCATGCAGAGAAAGGGTTGAGGTGACTCGGTGCAAAGCTTTTACGTCATCCTGTTTATTGCATTAAGCCCGGTGAGGTGTCTCCAAAACAGCCGAGCTATTAAAGACAGAGGATTTAAACAGGGGACTATTAGTTCATGTGCTAGGCTTGTGTTTGTTTGCTTTTCATTGTGATTATTGGTATAAAAAGGCAATTTTAGCAAACTAACCTTTTCTGCTGCTTGTGTTTCACATTTTAAATCTCCTGTTGTGTCAAATAAATCCTTCAGTTTAGAGTTATTTGTGTCACGATATGCATTTTATTTATAAATAACTAAACACAATCCACTCCTTTATCGTTTAAATACAAGAGATGTGGAAAAAGAGTAAACTCTTTCCATCATGTTGGAGAACCAGATTTTGCATCGCTGTGCGTAGACAAAACTGTTTAAGCAATATGAGATTACCGGTAACATTTTCATCAACGGTCCACGAGAATACAAAGTTGCACAACAATGAACAGGTTTAGGGTTGTTGTTCAGTACAGCCTTAAGCTGACCAGAACAGTGGGCATCAAATCAGCAGCCAGGACAGCAAGACGACAGCCAGTGGACAGCTCGAACAGCAGGTGAACAAAACGGTGAAGGACAAACAGCAGCAGCTAATAAACAAAGATTAGAATTAAAAGCTGAACATAAAACAGAAAGACGAACTAGCGCTTTACTCACCACGAGCTCCACCTCAACAGTAGAGGGAAGCAGGAGGCTTGTACATTTGGTCGTGGAACAGTAGATCACGGCGACCTTAAAGCGCACATTCAGTTACGCTGGCGCGACCCAGCCAGCAGACGCCAGGGTCTGAACCGGAAGGCGGATGACGTGAAGTCAACCACTGAAGCCTGGCCCTTTTTATACCGGAAGCCAGCTTTGGACCCAATCACATCCCGCACTCATGTGGTGCGTTCAATGTCCGTAGGGACATCCTGCCACATATTTTTACATGTTTTCAGCTAGTCCAAGAGGTGTACAACTTTAATCAGAGTCTAATCATCTTTATTGTCATTTGCACCGCATGTGGTACATGTGATGAAACAAGATTATGTACACAAGGTCCCAGTTACATCCAACAACAAAATGTGAGAGAAAAACAGCAATAACATGTAGGATATAACTAAGAAAAACATCAACTAGAAATACACTAAGCCCTAATATAATAGGAAAACATAATTACAAACAGCAGCACGGACATGAGTCTGTATGAGCAGATGGTCACAAATGAACACAGAAACAAAAAAACAGATCAGCATGTTGTGATGTTTTGCAGTAATTACTGTTTTCTAATTGTTTATTTATTCATGAGTCTAACAGCCTCAGGGTAGAAGCTGTTCCTCAGTCTAGTGGTTCTACATTTGATGCTCCTCAACCTCCTTCCTGAGGGGAGTGGGGCAAAGAGTTTGTGTGCTGGGTGAGTGGGGTCTTTCATGATACAGGTGGCTCTCTTCCTGCATCTGGAGGTGTAAATGTCTGTGATGGTGGGGAGACTGACTCCAACATCTTCTGTGCAGCCTTCACCACTCTCTGCAGAGCTTTTCTTTCTGCAGCTGTGCAGCCTCCATGCCACACGTTGATGCCGGAGCACAGGATGCTCTCAACGGCACACGTGTAGAAGGAGGTGAAGACAGACAACACCACCGCCCTGATCAAAAAAAGGTAATCAGAGACTCTACTTCCTCAGACGGCTGAGAAGAGCTGGTCTGGGAAGCTCAGTCCTCACCTCCTTCTACAGGTGTGCGATGGAGAGCATCCTGTGCTCACACGTTGATGCTGTAGCACAGGATGCTCTCCACTGCACACCTGTAGAAGGAGATGAGGACTGGGCTACTCAGACCAGCTCGTCTCAGCCGCCTGAGGTAGTAGAGTCTCTGATGAACTTTGTTGATCAGGCTGGTTGTGTTGTTGGTCCAGCTGAGGCTATAATTCAAGTGCACACCCAAGTACTTGTAGCTGGAGACCAGTGGTGGAGAAAGTACTCAAACACTGTTTATAAGTAAAAGTACAAATAAACAGACAAAAATGTACTCTAGTAAAAGTAGATGTACCATTATATTGTGTTTACTTAAGTAAAAGTAAATAAGTACTTGCTTTTAAAAATGCTTAAAGTATTAAAGTAAAAGTACTTGCTGAATGTATTGCCTAATGCAATGGTCTACAGTATCATTAAGTGTGTGTACTGTACGCATATTTTCTGTAATACATTAATAGTGTTTTTCCATTTTAAAGAACAATGCTGCAGATAACACATGTTTTTATTGTGTTTACTCTGTGACACAGTTCACACTTGGACTTGTGATTCTGTGTGTCAGAATTTCAGGGATGACATGCAGAGTTAAATGTCATTAAGCAAAATAAGAGAGGAATTATTTTACCTTTGAAAGTTTTTATTTAACACAAAGCAGAACCAATGTGTCATTTTAACTGCAGTAAACATGTTTAAATTAAAGTTATCTGTCTGAAAAAAAGGAGCATTATGCCAGGTTTCCACCAAACGCTTTTCGCGCCTCCGAAGCAGCCACTTTACATTGAAAGTCTATGTGGCCGGGCATGTTGGATGCGGCGCATCTACAGCAGTTCAAGCAGCGCGGCAGTGAGTGGCAGCTTTTTTCCGCTCCCACGTCACCTCCGAGCAGCGACTGTCGAAGCTCGATTTGTCCTGCTTCTGCTGCTCGCAGCTTAGCAGCAACCAATCGGGATAGACTCTGCCATGTGATCACGCAACAACGACAGGACTTTTTTTTGGACTTTTCAAACTTACCCATCGAGCCTCCATGAAGAAAACAGCCTCCGGTAAGAAACTTGGCATTTTTACAGTTGCCGCTGTCCGCTCGAGCGTACGGTCACCCCAAACATAAAAAAATGTTTTAATCTCAACAAAGACTTTAGGAGCTGCAGTTTGGCTCATAAAAAATCCACTCAAGTAGTAACGAGGCTCATGTACAGCTGATTTTTTATCTGCCCGGTGTAGAAGAAACAAACGGAAAAGGAGCCAGCCGCTGCTCCCACTGCGTGTCTGCAGACATGTTCGATGAGAACAGACATCTGTTGACAAGCAGCCAACACAGTGCGGTAGGAGATTTTTTGCAGCGCGAAAAGCGTCTGGTGGAAACCCGGCATTAGACCTGACAAAGGAACAGACACTGATCATTTCACCTCCAGTTTGTCATCAACTCTAGTTAAAATATTGTCCAGTCAACCATGGATCAAAAGTGAACAATATTTTAAATTCCTGACACCATTTTCAAAACTTGGATCTGAGTGTCGAGACATTTCTTGTCTCCTAACATCCCATGAACTGATACATTTTAATATTGATACAAGAATTTATTGTTCAAGTTCAGAAGAAGTTGGTTTTCACAGTTTTTTGAGTCCAGTCTGGTTTTTTAGGGAGATGTCCTGCTGTACTGAACAGTCTTTCAATAATCTTTCAATAATCTTTCAATAAGGCCATGGGTGGTGTGTATCTTCTGGCTGAATCTTTGTGGTGGAATCCATTTTGAGTGTGTTAGTGGTGCTGTGGGTGCTCCCAGTTCAGTGACGTTTATACTAGAATATACGTCATTAGTCCAGTTCTTCTTGAAGGCAGGTCTAATGTTACCTGTCCACTTGCAGTGATTCAAATTGATTCAAATTGTTTCAAATTCAAATTCAACTCAAATTGTGTGTGTTTGTGTGTGTGACTGTTTTGTGGTTTCTAAGGACAGTGTTTTGTCAGGACAGTAATGAGCTGTTATCTGATTGTCTGATTATAGCGTATTGCTGTCCTAACAAACCACTGTCCATTAAAACCACAAAACAGTCACACACACAAACACACACAATTTTAGTAGAACATGTTATATTTACATGTAATGTCTATCTGATATGCATATATACATTTATATGCATATATGTATATACACTGTACAGTACATGAATATGCATTTATGATATGCTTATATACATGTATATATGTATATTTGTGTGTATGTATATGACATAGATATCAATTATATAAATAATGCAGGGATTGTTAAGTATGACTTCAATATTATTAGTCACAGTTTTTTAATTTATAGTTTTCTTTCATTCAGCTAATTTTAATTTCATCTTAGTCCACCTATCATGAGAGGAGTTTTGTAAATACTCTGTCCATTTATCTTTCCTTTATGTGAGATGGATACTTGGGCCAAAAACAAACAATCATGTAATGTTTATTGGTTTACATGTGACAGCAGCTATCATCAAAATGTAGAATTTCCTCTAAATATAAGTATAAATGATCTCTTACAGATGTCATGTGAACACGTCCAGAGTCAGGAGATCGCAGGTAGCCAGAAGCACGATCAACTTCCTTTAAACACGAATACCAAGGTACATTTTAGTTCTTGTGTTCCTAAACAGAATTACTTGCTACGTGTGGTTTCATCAACCTTAATGTTCAATTAGGTGTGTATAGGAGTGTACTATGGTTTTTATGGACAGTTGTTTGTTTGGACAGTCAGACGCTATAAACAATCAGACAATCAATCAGATAACAGCTCATTACTGTCCTGACAAAACACTGTCCTTAAAAACCACAAAACAGTCACACACACAAACACACACAACTTCAGTTGAACATGTTATATTTACATGTATATGTCTATCTGTACATTATATGTATATGCATATATATACATGTATATGTTTATGCATATATACATCTATATGTTTATGCATATGTACATATATGCATATTCTTGTATATATACATATATGCATTTACATGTTTAAATGCATTTGCATATACAGTACATGTATATATGCACTTACATATACATGTATATATGCACTTACATATACATGTAATAGTATATACATGTAATAGGCATGTAAATATAACATGTTCAACTCAAATTGTGTGTGTTTGTGTGTGTGACTGTTTTGTGGTTTCTAAGGACAGTGTTTTGTCAGGACAGTAATGAGCTGTTATCTGATTGTCTGATTACTGTATAGCGTATTGCTGTCCTGACAAAACACTGTCCTTAAAAACCACAAAACGGTCACACACACAAACACACACAACTTCAGTTGAACATGTTATATTTACATGTATATGTCTATCTGAACATTATATGTATATGCATATATATACATGTATATGTTTATGCATATATACATCTATATGTTTATGCATATGTACATATATGCATATTCTTGTATATATACATATATGCATTTACATGTTTAAATGCATTTGCATATACAGTACATGTATATATGCACTTACATATACATGTATATATGCACTTACATATACATGTATATATGCACTTATATATACATGTAATAGGCATGTAAATATAACATGTTCAACTCAAATTGTGTGTGTTTGTGTGTGTGACTGTTTTGTGGTTTCTAAGGACAGTGTTTTGTCAGGACAGTAATGAGCTGTTATCTGATTGTCTGATTATAGCGTATTGCTGTCCTAACAAACCACTGTCCATTAAAACCACAAAACAGTCACACACACAAACACACACAATTTTAGTAGAACATGTTATATTTACATGTATATGTCTATCTGTACAGTATATGCATATATATACATGTATATGCATATATGTATATACACTGTACAGTACATGAATATGCATTTATGATATGCTTATATACATGTATATATGTATATTTGTGTGTATGTATATGACATAGATATCAATTATATAAATAATGCAGGGATTGTTAAGTATGACTTCAATATTATTAGTCACAGTTTTTAAATTTATAGTTTTCTTTCATTCAGCTAATTTTAATTTCATCTTAGTCCACCTATCATGAGAGGAGTTTTGTAAATACTCTGTCCATCCATCTTTCCTTTATGTGAGATGGATACTTTGGCCAAAAACAAACAATCATGTAATGTTTATTGGTTTACATGTGACAGCAGCTATCATCAAAATGTAGAATTTCCTCTAAATATAAGTATAACTGATCTGTTACAGATGTCATGTGAACACGTCCAGAGTCAGGAGATCGCAGGTAGCCAGAAGCACGATCAACTTCCTTTAAACACGAATACCAAGGTACATTTTAGTTCTTGTGTTCCTAAACAGAATTACTTGCTACGTGTGGTTTCATCAACCTTAATGTTCAATTAGGTGTGTATAGGAGTGTACTATGGTTTTTATGGACAGTTGTTTGTTTGGACAGTCAGACGCTATAAACAATCAGACAATCAGTCAGATAACAGCTCATTACTGTCCTGACAAAACACTGTCCTTAAAAACCACAAAACAGTCACACACACAAACACACACAACTTCAGTTGAACATGTTATATTTACATGTATATGTCTATCTGTACATTATATGTATATGCATATATATACATGTATATGTTTATGCATATATACATCTATATGTTTATGCATATGTACATATATGCATATTCTTGTATATATACATATATGCATTTACATGTTTAAATGCATTTGCATATACAGTACATGTATATATGCACTTACATATACATGTATATATGCACTTACACATACATGTAAATAGGCACTTACATATACGTGTAATAGGCATGTAAATATAACATGTTCAACTCAAATTGTGTGTGTTTGTGTGTGTGACTGTTTTGTGGTTTCTAAGGACAGTGTTTTGTCAGGACAGTAATGAGCTGTTATCTGATTGTCTGATTACTGTATAGCGTATTGCTGTCCTGACAAAACACTGTCCTTAAAAACCACAAAACAGTCACACACACAAACACACACAACTTCAGTTGAACATGTTATATTTACATGTATATGTCTATCTGTACATTATATGTATATGCATATATATACATGTATATGTTTATGCATATATACATCTATATGTTTATGCATATGTACATATATGCATATTCTTGTATATATACATATATGCATTTACATGTTTAAATGCATTTGCATATACAGTACATGTATATATGCACTTACATATACATGTATATATGCACTTACACATACATGTAAATAGGCACTTACATATACGTGTAATAGGCATGTAAATATAACATGTTCAACTCAAATTGTGTGTGTTTGTGTGTGTGACTGTTTTGTGGTTTCTAAG
This sequence comes from Garcialebias charrua, assembly GCA_038048925.1. Classification (NCBI taxonomy): domain Eukaryota; kingdom Metazoa; phylum Chordata; class Actinopteri; order Cyprinodontiformes; family Rivulidae; genus Garcialebias; species Garcialebias charrua. The sequence continues at coordinate 5,717 of JBBPBX010016202.1, read as the reverse complement.
GACAGTGTTTTGTCAGGACAGTAATGAGCTGTTATCTGATTGTCTGATTACTGTATAGCGTATTGCTGTCCTGACAAAACACTGTCCTTAAAAACCACAAAACAGTCACACACACAAACACACACAACTTCAGTTGAACATGTTATATTTACATGTATATGTCTATCTGTACATTATATGTATATGCATATATATATACATGTATATGTTTATGCATATATACATCTATATGTTTATGCATATGTACATATATGCATATTTTTGTATATATACATATATGCATTTACATGTTTAAATGCATTTGTATATACAGTACATGTATATATGCACTTACATATACATGTATATATGCACTTACATATACATGTATATATGCACTTACATATACATGTAATAGGCATGCAAATATAACATGTTCAACTCAAATTGTGTGTGTTTGTGTGTGTGTGACTGTTTTGTGGTTTCTAAGGACAGTGTTTTGTCAGGACAGTAATGAGCTGTTATCTGATTGTCTGATTACTGTATAGCGTATTGCTGTCCTGACAAAACACTGTCCTTAAAAACCACAAAACGGTCACACACACAAACACACACAACTTCAGTTGAACATGTTATATTTACATGTATATGTCTATCTGAACATTATATGTATATGCATATATATACATGTATATGTTTATGCATATATACATCTATATGTTTATGCATATGTACATATATGCATATTCTTGTATATATACATATATGCATTTACATGTTTAAATGCATTTGCATATACAGTACATGTATATATGCACTTACATATACATGTATATATGCACTTACATATACATGTATATATGCACTTATATATACATGTAATAGGCATGTAAATATAACATGTTCAACTCAAATTGTGTGTGTTTGTGTGTGTGACTGTTTTGTGGTTTCTAAGGACAGTGTTTTGTCAGGACAGTAATGAGCTGTTATCTGATTGTCTGATTATAGCGTATTGCTGTCCTAACAAACCACTGTCCATTAAAACCACAAAACAGTCACACACACAAACACACACAATTTTAGTAGAACATGTTATATTTACATGTATATGTCTATCTGTACAGTATATGCATATATATACATGTATATGCATATATGTATATACACTGTACAGTACATGAATATGCATTTATGATATGCTTATATACATGTATATATGTATATTTGTGTGTATGTATATGACATAGATATCAATTATATAAATAATGCAGGGATTGTTAAGTATGACTTCAATATTATTAGTCACAGTTTTTAAATTTATAGTTTTCTTTCATTCAGCTAATTTTAATTTCATCTTAGTCCACCTATCATGAGAGGAGTTTTGTAAATACTCTGTCCATCCATCTTTCCTTTATGTGAGATGGATACTTTGGCCAAAAACAAACAATCATGTAATGTTTATTGGTTTACATGTGACAGCAGCTATCATCAAAATGTAGAATTTCCTCTAAATATAAGTATAAATGATCTCTTACAGATGTCATGTGAACACGTCCAGAGTCAGGAGATCGCAGGTAGCCAGAAGCACGATCAACTTCCTTTAAACACGAATACCAAGGTACATTTTAGTTCTTGTGTTCCTAAACAGAATTACTTGCTACGTGTGGTTTCATCAACCTTAATGTTCAATTAGGTGTGTATAGGAGTGTACTATGGTTTTTATGGACAGTTGTTTGTTTGGACAGTCAGACGCTATAAACAATCAGACAATCAATCAGATAACAGCTCATTACTGTCCTGACAAAACACTGTCCTTAAAAACCACAAAACAGTCACACACACAAACACACACAACTTCAGTTGAACATGTTATATTTACATGTATATGTCTATCTGTACATTATATGTATATGCATATATATACATGTATATGTTTATGCATATATACATCTATATGTTTATGCATATGTACATATATGCATATTCTTGTATATATACATATATGCATTTACATGTTTAAATGCATTTGCATATACAGTACATGTATATATGCACTTACATATACATGTATATATGCACTTACACATACATGTAAATAGGCACTTACATATACGTGTAATAGGCATGTAAATATAACATGTTCAACTCAAATTGTGTGTGTTTGTGTGTGTGACTGTTTTGTGGTTTCTAAGGACAGTGTTTTGTCAGGACAGTAATGAGCTGTTATCTGATTGTCTGATTACTGTATAGCGTATTGCTGTCCTGACAAAACACTGTCCTTAAAAACCACAAAACAGTCACACACACAAACACACACAACTTCAGTTGAACATGTTATATTTACATGTATATGTCTATCTGTACATTATATGTATATGCATATATATACATGTATATGTTTATGCATATATACATCTATATGTTTATGCATATGTACATATATGCATATTCTTGTATATATACATATATGCATTTACATGTTTAAATGCATTTGCATATACAGTACATGTATATATGCACTTACATATACATGTATATATGCACTTACACATACATGTAAATAGGCACTTACATATACGTGTAATAGGCATGTAAATATAACATGTTCAACTCAAATTGTGTGTGTTTGTGTGTGTGACTGTTTTGTGGTTTCTAAGGACAGTGTTTTGTCAGGACAGTAATGAGCTGTTATCTGATTGTCTGATTACTGTATAGCGTATTGCTGTCCTGACAAAACACTGTCCTTAAAAACCACAAAACAGTCACACACACAAACACACACAACTTCAGTTGAACATGTTATATTTACATGTATATGTCTATCTGTACATTATATGTATATGCATATATATACATGTATATGTTTATGCATATATACATCTATATGTTTATGCATATGTACATATATGCATATTTTTGTATATATACATATATGCATTTACATGTTTAAATGCATTTGTATATACAGTACATGTATATATGCACTTACATATACATGTATATATGCACTTACATATACATGTATATATGCACTTACATATACATGTAATAGGCATGTAAATATAACATGTTCAACTCAAATTGTGTGTGTTTGTGTGTGTGTGACTGTTTTGTGGTTTCTAAGGACAGTGTTTTGTCAGGACAGTAATGAGCTGTTATCTGATTGTCTGATTACTGTATAGCGTATTGCTGTCCTGACAAAACACTGTCCTTAAAAACCACAAAACGGTCACACACACAAACACACACAACTTCAGTTGAACATGTTATATTTACATGTATATGTCTATCTGAACATTATATGTATATGCATATATATACATGTATATGTTTATGCATATATACATCTATATGTTTATGCATATGTACATATATGCATATTCTTGTATATATACATATATGCATTTACATGTTTAAATGCATTTGCATATACAGTACATGTATATATGCACTTACATATACATGTATATATGCACTTACATATACATGTATATATGCACTTATATATACATGTAATAGGCATGTAAATATAACATGTTCAACTCAAATTGTGTGTGTTTGTGTGTGTGACTGTTTTGTGGTTTCTAAGGACAGTGTTTTGTCAGGACAGTAATGAGCTGTTATCTGATTGTCTGATTATAGCGTATTGCTGTCCTAACAAACCACTGTCCATTAAAACCACAAAACAGTCACACACACAAACACACACAATTTTAGTAGAACATGTTATATTTACATGTATATGTCTATCTGTACAGTATATGCATATATATACATGTATATGCATATATGTATATACACTGTACAGTACATGAATATGCATTTATGATATGCTTATATACATGTATATATGTATATTTGTGTGTATGTATATGACATAGATATCAATTATATAAATAATGCAGGGATTGTTAAGTATGACTTCAATATTATTAGTCACAGTTTTTAAATTTATAGTTTTCTTTCATTCAGCTAATTTTAATTTCATCTTAGTCCACCTATCATGAGAGGAGTTTTGTAAATACTCTGTCCATCCATCTTTCCTTTATGTGAGATGGATACTTTGGCCAAAAACAAACAATCATGTAATGTTTATTGGTTTACATGTGACAGCAGCTATCATCAAAATGTAGAATTTCCTCTAAATATAAGTATAAATGATCTCTTACAGATGTCATGTGAACACGTCCAGAGTCAGGAGATCGCAGGTAGCCAGAAGCACGATCAACTTCCTTTAAACACGAATACCAAGGTACATTTTAGTTCTTGTGTTCCTAAACAGAATTACTTGCTACGTGTGGTTTCATCAACCTTAATGTTCAATTATGTGTGTATAGGAGTGTACTATGGTTTTTATGGACAGTTGTTTGTTTGGACAGTCAGACGCTATAAACAATCAGACAATCAATCAGATAACAGCTCATTACTGTCCTGACAAAACACTGTCCTTAAAAACCACAAAACAGTCACACACACAAACACACACAACTTCAGTTGAACATGTTATATTTACATGTATATGTCTATCTGTACATTATATGTATATGCATATATATACATGTATATGTTTATGCATATATACATCTATATGTTTATGCATATGTACATATATGCATATTCTTGTATATATACATATATGCATTTACATGTTTAAATGCATTTGCATATACAGTACATGTATATATGCACTTACATATACATGTATATATGCACTTACACATACATGTAAATAGGCACTTACATATACGTGTAATAGGCATGTAAATATAACATGTTCAACTCAAATTGTGTGTGTTTGTGTGTGTGACTGTTTTGTGGTTTCTAAGGACAGTGTTTTGTCAGGACAGTAATGAGCTGTTATCGGATTGTCTGATTACTGTATAGCGTATTGCTGTCCTGACAAAACACTGTCCTTAAAAACCACAAAACAGTCACACACACAAACACACACAATTTTAGTAGAACATGTTATATTTACATGTATATGTCTATCTGATATGCATATATACATTTATATGCATATATGTATATACACTGTACAGTACATGAATATGCATTTATGATATGCTTATATACATGTATATATGTATATTTGTGTGTATGTATATGACATAGATATCAATTATATAAATAATGCAGGGATTGTTAAGTATGACTTCAATATTATTAGTCACAGTTTTTTAATTTATAGTTTTCTTTCATTCAGCTAATTTTAATTTCATCTTAGTCCACCTATCATGAGAGGAGTTTTGTAAATACTCTGTCCATTTATCTTTCCTTTATGTGAGATGGATACTTGGGCCAAAAACAAACAATCATGTAATGTTTATTGGTTTACATGTGACAGCAGCTATCATCAAAATGTAGAATTTCCTCTAAATATAAGTATAAATGATCTCTTACAGATGTCATGTGAACACGTCCAGAGTCAGGAGATCGCAGGTAGCCAGAAGCACGATCAACTTCCTTTAAACACGAATACCAAGGTACATTTTAGTTCTTGTGTTCCTAAACAGAATTACTTGCTACGTGTGGTTTCATCAACCTTAATGTTCAATTAGGTGTGTATAGGAGTGTACTATGGTTTTTATGGACAGTTGTTTGTTTGGACAGTCAGACGCTATAAACAATCAGACAATCAATCAGATAACAGCTCATTACTGTCCTGACAAAACACTGTCCTTAAAAACCACAAAACAGTCACACATACAAACACACACAACTTCAGTTGAACATGT